>JAODUG010044942.1:0-16473 GCA_027564795.1 Aphredoderus sayanus | reverse complement strand
TGTCAGCAATGCACATCATATGTCTGTGTAAGCTGTAGAATTAGGTTTAGCGCCTTCTATCTGCCACAAAGAGCTAGGGATTTGGACCCAGAGGACATCACGAGGGTTAATGCAAAGGGAGATGGATTAAGCTGATACGACCCATATATCCCACTCCTAGCATTACAGCAGCATGTTCAGTAGATGATGCTACATTAACTATTTTAACTAGCAAAATCTTGTCATTTTACATGGTGATAATAACTTGTGAGATGGTCTGTCTTTCATCTATAATATATTGTAATCCTGTTGGTAAAGTCCTGGGCTGGGCAAGTTATACAGTGACAGTGGTGTCTACCTGGTCAGTTCAATAGCTAATGTACAGCTGTACAATCATGGCGACCATGATTAGTTATGAATGAAAGTTTTAGCATCAGTAACATCTAAATGTAACATGATACTGAAATTCACCAGTCTCATATCAGTTTGCTCCTAAAAATCTTTGCAGCCATGCTTTTAGGTCAGAGGGAAGAAAGGCATTTTAAATTAGATCCTGGCATTTTCAATGAGGTAATAAGTGTAGAGATGCAGTTATCCCTCCTGTTGTCCTCTGGGTCAAACTGACCCAACACACTAGCTCTTTGTGGCAGATAGAAGGTGCTAAACCTAATTCTACAGCTTACAGACATGATGTGCACTGGTGGCACAACAAGGTAGTTTGTTTGAAACCAGAGGACAACAGGAGGGTTAAAAGGCACGGAAAAACAAATACATCAAGAAATAATTTATAAAAATACACACAGAACTGACAATAAAGAGAAGGACACAATCAGACACAATCAGACGGTGCCATCTGCTGGCACAATTAAGATATAATGACAACAGGAGGGTTAAGCATTTTTCTGTGTAGAATATTATAAAAACATTTAAAAGCCACTGAAATAAGCTGAAGGTATGTTGGTTGGGACCCATTGGAGGTCCCAACATAACTTCAAAATAACTGGCTTTCCATTTTAGGTCATGTTGGCAACCTACAGTAACTAAAGGGTAAATTATTGCTTTGAAACCAAACTTCATATTGCCGACCTGCTTCAATCAGGGCATTTATACTTTTATTTAACTTCTGTGTCATACCATGCAGTTTGTGTGTTTTATGGCTAAATTCCCCTTCCTACATCCTTACCCCTGTGACTACACATTGCACACTATATGACATTAATAAGTAGCCTCAGGAGATCAGGATGGAGGTCGAAGCTTCAATTTGACTTCACCGGGAGATTCAGTCTGGAGAGGCAAGCAATCCTTTCAATTCTGTCCGGTATATCTAACATGTGACCAATCAACATCATACTGGTTGCTACGGATGTGGTTTAGGTGTGACGACAGCGACTCAAAAACAACAATGGCGGCAGGTGGTTCATCCTATCACCTGCCACATATTGTTTGTTAAATGCCTGCACTTTTCTAGACAGTTTCGATGGACGGCTCCCCAGATTGTTGTGTGCACATAATAATACATGTTTGTGTGAGTCACAACCATCTGGCGTATCATGTTAGTTAACGAGTACTTCCTGGTGTGACCGTAGGAGGAGCAGGCCAACAGCAGCCTGTCCAAGTACAGGAAGACAATTTATGAGCTGGATGATGCTGAGGAGCGTGCTGACATGGCAGAGATGGCCCTGAACAAGCTAAGGACCAGGAACCGTGCCTCCACCACCAAGGGCTTCACCTCCGTGGAGATCGTCCAGGTGACCAAGCCTGCTAAGGGAGCACAGGATGACTAGAGGAAAATATCACCAGGTGAGAAGGTGCAGGTAAAGTGGCTCTATTTGATTTTCTGCCACTAGATGGCAGGCGTGCTGCCTGCCATCTAGTGGCAGGCAGCCCATGAAGACAAATGAAGACAAATGCTTCATGGGCCACTCACACACACACATGCACTCGCGACCAGACCGGCTATGAATACAAATAACAAAGGAGCTCGGACACAACACACAAGAGGGATTGTGATGTCATTCTCTGCTCAGGATCCAATTACTACACTATATCTTTACATAGACAATACATGCTATATTAATGGATAACATATCATACTGTATATCACCTTTAAGCATGGTGGTAATAGTATTGCATGCATAACTATATGAAGATGCAAACACAACAAAAAACAGTAAATTCTAACTGGAGTTGAAAGAGACTAAAATACAAATTAACCAAAATCAATGTTCACACCCAGTTGAACGAGTATCATAAACAGAAATCTTTCTTTGTACCCACAGAGTAACACACACCCATTCCTCCTTCCAGAAGACACAAGAAAGAAGTCTTAAAAAGCTAAAAAAGAAAACTCTTGAACAAGTCTTAAACATCACTTAGTCTTAATGCCACATCTTAGTAAATTGCACATGCATGCATGGCAGTGTTAGCATTAGCCTGCACTGTTACTGTTAGCATGTTTAGTGTAGTTTACTGTAGCAGTCTTTCTACGTGTTCTAGGATGGATTACAAAAGTTTGTCTGTTGTGTGTATAGAGGCTTAATGTAGCATTAAACTGCAAGGTGTAGGTCTTTGACATTTAGGTCCAATAATGCCATTAAACTATGCTCTTGTGGTAGTGTAAAGTGCTTTGGATATGTGCTGTGTGTCCAAATGTGTCTATAGTCATGTTTAGTGTCTGCTCTGGGAAGAGGAAGGGATTAAGTTGTGTTCTCATGTCAATGATAGAGAACCCACCTGTGTGTGTTGCACTTTGGCATGTGTGAAACCTGCATAAAACAAACTCTTAATAAATAAGCAAATTATACCACTGAGTCAATTTAAGTCATTTCACAACACCAAAAAAGACATCTGCCGAATTCAATGTATATACAACATTTTGGGACATTGTTTACCCTTCGTCTTATTGTAAGTGACCTATACTGTGTGTATATTATTGACTATAGAGTATATATACTCTATTTCACTGTGGCAGTAAGAACTCCTACATTTGAAAAAAAAAAAAAAAAACATTCTATTACATCAACATGAGTTTTATTTTAATTATAGTTTAAGATTAACGTTTCACATTTTTATACAAAATTATTAGAAAATGTCTACCCCACCAATCTCCCACAATTTCTTTTGTGGCTTCCACCTCATTTACAAGAGGTTCACTGGAAAGCATGCAGTATTTTGGGCCAGACTTGAGAGCCACTGGCCAACCAAAGCAATTGTCCACTATATACCTAACTACTGTATATAGTGTCCCACAGTTTGTAAAACCTCATATCCATTTCTATAACCTGACAATACGCTACATACGACATCTTGTCACATCTAGTAATGCACAGAGAAGAGTACAAATGGGTTTATGAGGAGACTGCTATGGAGATGAATTCCTCATGTGTGGTCACTGACAGCCATGTGTTCCTTGTATGGACACCATATTAACATTGCATGCATGCTTTAATACGCATGGCACATCATTGTTTACGACTGGTCATGTAGATGAACATAAAAAAAGAAAAAAAATGTATTGGAAAAAAATAATATAATTTCAAATCAACCAATGACTGCAGGCTTCCAAGGGAAGCCCCTTTCTTGAGTAAATGGGGCAGTCCTAAGCGTTTTGCTAATGTACATGTCCAGCACACACGCAGGTGTAATTTCAACCTGCGGGGACACACACACACATCCAACCATCCATCCATCCATCAGGAAATCTTCAAACACCTCTGCCTCATTCCATAGGCTTCTAAAATATTGATTTCAAAATAACGTAATTGGCAAGATGCCATACACATTATGCTTCTCCAAACACCGAGAAAGAAAGGTTAAGAAAAGAGCTCACACACACCAGATTAAATTCCAAAAAACTGAAAAACTGCTTTTATTAAGCCAATGGGAGGAAATCTCTCTCTCTCAAAACAGAAGCAACCATGACAATGTGGCAGAGAGGCACTTACACATTCGCCATCACTACTGTTGAACATAGCACGCACATTAAGTATGCGTGTGTGTGTGTGTGTTTAAGTGGGAAAAGAGTGATACGGTACATTTTAATGTCGCCCATCACGCACACTCATTTTGCTTCACATTGTAGCATGTTTTTAAGCAGTTGGCACATGTACATGCAAAGCTTCAGGTTTACCTGCACAGGCAAACTGGGGTGGGATCAGGGAGGGAGGGAATTAACAGGGATAGATACAGATAGAAACATACTGTACTGTGTGAGAACAGACAAAGACAGACTCTTTAACGCTTTAGTGTTTCAATACACCCTGCGTCATTAAATCCTGCCCCTCCCCCCCTCATGTCACATGTCCCTAGCAGCACCAGAGGACTCCTCTGGTTGGTGGCTGCAGCCGCCCTTCAGTCAGTTTCTAGGATGAGTGGTGGCTGCTCATTCTCCTCCTCCAATCGCAGGTCATTCAGGTCATCCTCTAGCCCTGCCCCTCCCACAGCACCCTGTTCATCACAGTAACCTAGGAAACAAAGTTTGGACGGTAGATTGAAACCATTGTACTCAAACCAGGACATAAATCTCTTAAATCACATTACCATCAAATACATTTAGTGGTTTCCCCGTTTTTTTTTATTATAAAAAACTATTTATTGTTTTTATTTAGTCACAACCAGTTTTCCCCAGAATCACTATGACAACAGACTAGTGACATAAAAGACTGGTTTACCTTTAGTCACAGCTGCACTGTACGTCTGAGCCACCAGTGGGCGATCATGTGAACCCTGCTCTAGGATCTCATTGGGCACCTCTGCACTGCCATCTAATCTGAACAGACAGCAGAGGTGAAAATGTGAATGCAGTAAATACTCCTGCTTTTAACATGTTTATTAATCTATATCTACAGCTCAATATAAGGAATATACAGTAGTGTGTGGTGCAGTGTACAGTACCCAGATTGTGTCCGTGCGTGTGTAGAATAATGTGTTACCTGTGCTGCTTCATAAGTGTGCATTCCCCTCCCTCTTGAGGGTCCAAGTTGTACAGATACAGGTAACCGTCTGCTGCTGCTACCAGCAACCTCGGAATCTTCTGGATCCTGCGTTTAGAACAAATACAACAACAATGATTTCATCAAATGATGCACAAAAACCCAAGGATTCCATCTTGTGATTTTTAAGATAGCAAGGCTGAGTTGAACTGAATAATGCTAGACATCCAAAGTTGCACAATACTGGAACTCCCAACAGGCCAAACAGAAACACATTTTTAAATGTTCTGGGAGGTTGGGACAGGTCTCTAGAGGACAGAATGCCTAAAGCATTCATCCAAAAAATATTCAGGCAAAAGAGCTCTAAAGGGGAAGCAATGAATCAGGCGTAAAGCAAACAGAAAACACACACACACACTGTAATAGGTGGAAAGAATACGGTTCAGTGGAAAATAACATGGTGGACATCTCTCTATCTCTATTTTCATGCGTCAGCCAATTGCCATGCCAGTGAGTCAGTAACAGCGTGTGCGTGCGTTGCTTCTCAGCAGCTAGCCAGCACTGACGCGGAGTCAGTTGTGGTCAGCAGCTGGTGATGACACACCTGAAACCTGTTGGGCCTCATCACCACTGCCGTAAAAGGCCAGGCGGCACAGACTTCACACCGTTTTACACATTCTTGGCACAAGTGGTGGAAATAATAAACCCACCCTCATTCCTGCCACAGAGTTTGTGTGTGTGTGTGGGTGGGTGTACTCACACGGCCAGAGCACAGATATTCTTGTGTCCGGAGAAGGGCAGCCGAACTGTGGCGAAGGCTCGGCCCTGGGTGAACATCTCTGTGACCTGAGCGGGCAGGTAGGTGGTGGAGGCCATGAGGACCTTGCCCAGGTACCCTCCCCATGTGGTGGGCTCTTCCGTGGGCCTGCACACACAGAGTATTTAGTGCCAACAGGAACTAGGGGGAAATTACTTTTCAGGAGCAAACAAGGAAGTCATTTTTATCAAAATGTTGACCCCCCCCCCCCCTTTACTTAAACATTTTACTTAAATATACAATACATTTTGACAAGTTATTTGTGTCTCTCTCCCTCATATATAAAAATATTAAAAAACACACCAATGTCCCTTGAGGCATAATGTGAGGAAAGAGGAAAAGCACATACACATATTTCTCCTTCTGAGTCTCCAGTTTGAAGATGTGCACCGTCTCGGTGTTGCTGGAGGCTGACAGATACAGGCCCTCCATACTGAACGCCAGAGAACAGATACTCACGCATCTGTAATATCAAGCACACACAGTCATTCTACTTTGAGACAACCTGAAGGGCTTCTTCCAGCTGTATTCAGGCAACCAATCACATTTAGACCACATCAAATGTGGTTACCTAATAACCATCTAGTGAATACAACCATTTCTGATAATAGCTGCCAAATCACCTACAAGGTGGCATGGCAGAGCTGTAGAGAGCTCAACAAGCCACAACCAGACAAGCCCATAAACACTACCTCTTGACTCCTCGCCGAAACTCAAACAGCTTTTGTCCCTCTGGGATGGAGAAGACACGGATCACTGTGCCCTGCAGAGAAGTGAAAGACACACTGAGGAGAAACCATGACACAAAAGCGGAAATGCTATATTGCCTAAGCTAGCCCTACTGGCTAAGCTAAATAACCACAGACAGGCCAAGTGTCCTACCTTTTCAGAGGCCGTGGCCAGTTTGGTTCCACTAGCATCGAAGGCCAGAGCAGCTAATGGGCTGTCATGGGCAGGGATCATGTTAGCCGCTCGCTGCAAATGAAGACAGACACACAGTAACACACACTCTCGAGTGTATTGCAGTTTTACACAAGCACAATGTTGCTACTGACTCCTTTCCTGGTTGTTCATACACCACAAAAATACAATTAGCGGTCTTTTTAAATACTTTTTCTATCAACACACTTGTGTTAATAACACAGTATTGGTGTACTTTATAGATTATCTGAAAATAAATAGTACCAGTGCTTACACTAACATTGAGTACAATGTTTATTGTAGACTCATTTGTTGATATACAAAAAAGTGTTATAATGTACAAACAAACTTTTTTCAAGAAAGCAATATTGGTGTAATAAGAGATTATCTGACAAATATATGCTTATAACAGTATAGAAAACTATGTTCATTGCTGGACAGATACACAAGTCAACCTCGAGGAGACGAGTCATACAACTTAAACGGCTATAAGCACTGGCAACACAACCAGGTGGTATTTTGTTTTACATAAACACATTGTTACATCCCGGTTAAAACCCAGTTAAAACACGGGTTACTTAAAATTGTGCCATGCAGATAATAGTATGGGAAATTACAGTATCCTGTCTGTGATCAGTGTATTACAAAGCAGTTTGGAAGCATCTTAAAAAATGTGTTAGAACCGCTTTCTAGGAATGGTGGTGGTTATTAAATGTTTATTTGCCCTCGCAAATAAACTGCAAAGCTGTCATGGAAACTATACATGATTGTTTGGATCATATAAGACAACCAAAGCAATGCTACAGCCGTTTTGTATTTTTCTCTTTAGTTAATAAGATGATAATCTTGTCCAGGCTGACGTATGATAAATAGAACAGAAGACTAGTAACATTTACCATCAACTGAACGAATGCAGGAGTCCAAGCAATACTACCCTGACCATACGGCAAGAAAATATTCACTTGTCCTGACAAAAATATTAAATGATGCGCACACTGGCTAATAAAATACAAAAACACTGTAAGGAGGAGGGCATGAACCAGGCAGGATGTTAGAAATAAGTATGTGTATATGTGTGTGTGTGTGTGTGTGTACGTACCAAGTTGACAGTATCAAACACTTGGACCTCTCCAATCGTAGCACTGCCTGGGTATGCCAGGTAACAGTTATCATTGCTGATGGATAGGGCACACAGTCCTGAAGACCATGGACACAAAGAAATACACTTTTAAAACAATACATTTAAATTACACAATGTACAGTAGTGTAAATTCAGACACAAAGACTGTATAGAACAGCATCACAATATGTGCATGCATTTTGCCCAGTATATGAAATTAAGAAATTATCTCTCTTGCAGTTCCGTTGACTGCATTATTTTACCTGCCCTGTACCCCAGATTATAACAAACCCAGTCCTTTTCACCAGTTTAAATATCAGAAAATACTCAAATAAAAATAGTATTTTCTGAAAACAGCAGAAAATACAACCCATAAAATTCACTTCTGCATTTTCCAATAGGTTTTAGCCAAAACGCATCTGATCAGACAAAGAAAACTTGCAGACTAAGTATTCACAGGAAACCAAGGGGGCAGGGAGGGGTGACACACACAGGTACATATATGTTAATTAACGATGGCAAACAGGCTGAGACCAAAAGTGGTGGGAAGAGGAAACAATGGGTCTGGGTAACTGTAGACACAGCAGGATATTGCAGAGTATGATGGTTGAACAGGGTGTAGCCAGGCTGTCTGTATACAACACAGCTGGGTGTTGCAGAGTACAATGTTATGTAAAATACACACATCCTGCTTGTGGGTGTTTAGTAATTAAATAATCAAATCTCTGTTCCTTAAATCCACTGGAGGGAAACACAAGCACCGCAACAATATGCTAAATTACTGAGCTAAAAGCATTCGATATTTCACCATGTCAGAGGATTATTTTAGCACCCTAGTTCAACAAGTCACCCCACATAGACATGTCTGTATTATCTTGATGCATGTCCAGATCCCACAGTTTTTGCCCATTCTTCCTGCTGACGCCTGTTGTACTTTCAGCCGAAACACTTTTGTATCCTTAACAGCTAAATATTTCTGGCACTCAGCTGTTATGAAAACTTGGTTCTAGGTTAACCATGCTGGTAGTGCATCTGTCACACAGCAGCTTTTAGGCATTCTTAAAAGTGCAGGGAATAAAAAAGTGATCTTCGGTGGTTAATGCTCGTGTGTGGCTGACAAGTTATTGCGCTCTGCTTATACTTCTGTTGCCAAACTGCCTGCGCAGGCTTACCTACTTCATCAAGTGTAAAGGGGTCTACAAAGGCATGCATTACGTAGATGTATAACGTGGCAACACAACTAAAATGTGTATAAACACTGCTGGACGAAAGGCTAAGGAAATGATACACACAGTACAACATGTAATGTGTTTATGCTAAGATAAACCCTTCGCCCACTCTAAAGCAACTTCTACCTTCTCCAAAGCTCTTGTAGTATTATTTCAACGAACCTGCATTTTATGAGTATTTATGCTGTAAATTGAGTTACATACAGATGAAATCAGAAGATCACATTAACTCACAATTATTACTCACTATAAATGAGAAAGGATCCATGAGAACATTACACTAGCCCAAAGCAACTTTGTAACATTGTTATTACAGCACAGTTCTGCTTGAAGCTGTGGTTATGATTACAGGGGGGCTGGTATTGGCTTCTGTCGTCACCTGACCATATCCGTGATGGCATTGAAGACATTGGCCATTGTTTAAACTCACCTGAGGGGTTTGGTGGGGTCTCTCTAATAGTATGCAGGACTTTCATATCTCTAATGTTGTGGATGTACAGCGACTCCTCCAGACACACGATCAACCTCTGTACCAGAAACATAAAATAGTAGCAACAGTATTGATTGTCAATGTTACCATGGCATCAAACTGATCCATCAGTTAAATGCACAATATAACGAGACTTCAGTTAAGATGGCTATACACTCCCATGATTTGAGCAAGTCTGACTTAAAGACAGCCTCTAGAGTTGTGGCAGACATTTTAGATGCAATGTGATTCATGCGACAGCACATGTGTAATAAACAACATTTGCCAGGCTGTTGAGTAGACTGTACTGGCATCAAATATACACATTGTGACAACATGACAAAGTGAATGAAAAGCCAGAGATCTCAGTTGGCTGCGTCTTATTTGGATCATTTGTGTGAGGAGCAGAGAACAAATTAGCCGATATTATAGTATAAACCAAAAATATTTAGTGTGTGACAAAGACAGACACCAAAAGACAAAGAGAAAACTTCCTACTACAAAACTGTGCGTCTGCCTACCTGTCTGTTAAGTCTGACGGCCAGTATAGTGTTGGAGTAAGAGTAGTTGCAGATCTCTGTTCCTTTCTTGAAATGACACACTTTGAGTTTCCTGGGAGCCTTAAGACTTACGATGGCCACCAGGCTGCTGGAGAACAGGCGCTCAACAATACACACGTCCTCTGTGTCCGCTGGGGCCACAACACACACAAGCACATCAACCAATGAATGCAAATCGTCAATACATACAGTTATGTTTCAAGAGAACAAAGAAGTTATATTAATATGCACACAACCAATGCATTACATGCTTGTGGGTATGTTTAGGCTAGTATAGAAGTGTCTGCCCTGCACAATATATAGTGCTCCCAAATTAAGTAGGAAAATAGTTCCAAAATAATGTACTAGACTAATAGTAGTTTTTCAGTCAACTTGAAACCCTCTGGAAAGGTTTACACATGTGAAAATGTACTACACAAATAAGCTTGCCTTTTGTTTGTCACATAAATATTTCCAAATAGTCTATGTGCATTAATTTCAGGCAATTGCACATTGCAAATTTAAAAGGCATATCTCTACCTACTAAGTGGGTGTTTGATTCTAGCAGTGAAAGCAAATGTTAACAGTGAAAGCAAATGTTAACGTTCTGACATAGATCATTAATATTTAAAAGTAATGCTCTAATGGTGCAGTGTCCTATCTTTGAGATGCACCATTATCCAGTAACTTTGTAAGTACTTTTTACATGTATTCCACAAACTAATAAAAATGAAGGGAATACGTGCAAAATATGGTAAAGGACAGTGCCACAATACTTACTACATTCATATATCTGTTCCAATTTGTCAACCGATGACAAAGAGAAAAATTTGTATCCAGATTTTGTGCCAACAGCTAAAGACCTAGAAATTAAAAAGGAGACTGACAGTCATATCAGCAGTGTGAATCTATCAAGGAAGCTAAAGCAATTGCATACACAGAAATCGATAGCAGCTTACATCATACATACTGGTATGGTTAAATTAAAAAGACAACAATAGATGCAGACACTGATAAATCTGACCCTATTACAGGATGGTGACAGTAGTCAGGTTACAGTATTACAACTAAACGACATGGGGTTGTTGAAATAGCAGCAGACTTCGTGTGTGAACAGTGATCAGCACACTTGACTGAGGTTAAAATAACACACTACACAAATCGTGTACATTGTTCATCTCAGCTAACGTCAAACAACGTATCCAGTACTATGCCAAAACGTGCAAAAGTTAAACTAATCAAAATTATTACGCCAACAGTTACGTTACTTTACTGGTAGCTAGTTTACATGTTAGATGACAATCTAACATGTGTGTCACGCGTGTTAAATAAATTAGTTCCACACAGTCAGTTACTAGCTTAGCAGGGCTAACTAGCACAGTGGTTGGTGTAATAAAACGTGTTTCAGGATAGAGCTAGCTTCTGCTTGTCAGCGTGTGGTTTGACAATTCGCACACAATACACAAATTCAATGGACACGTCCAGCGCCATTCTGTATCAAACTGTCGACCCCAACCGCTAAACAGTCCACAAGTCCTGGCTGACCACCTAAAGTGAGCTAACGCCAACTAGCTATTTGCTAGCCCGCTAGTCCGCATAGGCCAGCTATCCCCAAGCCCTTCCTTACGTGTTGTCCTGGTTAAAGTTGGCGAAGAGGAGCTGGCTTCCGCCAGCATCCCCGCTTTGACTAGCCAGGTTCATGAGCTCGACACCATCGATATAAAACGCCGGTTAGAAATAGCAGCAGTTTGAGCTCTTTAACGTGACTAAATGCAAAACAGTAGGCTTTACGGGCCCATATCTGTCTCTCGCCTTGTTCCACTGATTGTTGTTGTTTTTCACAGCGGCTATTGCTGCCTCAACCCGCGCATGCTCATTTGTACTTTCAGCTTGCAACACGTTTGAAAGGGGCAGGACCACATGGGCGCAAAAACAAACCCACTAGAATGAAATAAATTATGTTAAGGTATCTTCTCTCTGTACTCTATGTTCTTCATTTTGAGTCAAGGTACAAATACTGAGACCATGCCTTAATATCATGATTTCTATAAACGTACCCTAAATAAACGTCAGTTTTACGATTGTGCAACATTACCTGAATATTTAAAGCAAGCAATATGTCTACATCGAAAATAAATTACTGCATGGTATGTTTTGTAAGATTACTCCAACATTTAGGTTTATATAATTACAGCAGCTTGAAATGCATTTTATGTTTTGTTACCAATTTATTTAAATGTGTTGTTATCAAATGGTTCACTAAATCCAGCAAGGGTCCTTCCCCCAGGATATTCTGAGCGTCAAAAACGTATGACCTTCATTCTGGTGAAATTCTGCACCAATTCGTGCCTTTTCTGTACCAAATTCAATTTCTCTCAAATCCAACATTCATCAGCTTTATCCTGCCTTTGCAGTCTGCCCAATTATGTGGGTAAGGTTGAACAACATTCATTCACATGGCAAAAAACAATAGAGTTGTAAAGCACAAATTTTTCTAGCAAGGATGTGTCCACAATGCATTTGCATTAAGCATTTCATTTCAGAAAGAAATTAATTCAATAATCTGGTAATTTGGTACTGGTACTAAATAGTGATGATAAATAGTGCTAAATAAATAATACAAAATAAATAGTGATGACTAATTAGGCCTCAAATAAAACACCCCAACAGATTCCAAATATGCAGCTTGAAGGAGCCGAGATTTTATTATTTCATTAGTAAAATACTTATCCAACACCCATTTTGTGGGTGCAATGTGACAAGGATGTATGTATTTTACATAACATTGCCACGCTCAGCTGTGTCTACAGACAGGTAGCCTGCTCTAACCATTGTAACACTTCCCATCATTTGAGCTTGCAGCCTGTTTTCCATTGTGGCCTAACACTGTGGCATTCAAGCTAGCAAACATTCAGTCCACTGAACGCACCCCAAGAGTGCATATCTCCCTGTACTGGAGATTGCAGATCAAAAAACAACAGGTTCAGATTCAGAGACAGCATTTTCCTGCAAGCGGAAAGCCATTAGACTGATGAACAATTGGCAGCTACATGTCCATAAACCATAAAAAAAGATGATACATTTACCATAAAGTCACTTTAAACAAGTTATTTTATACTTTTACCTGTTATTATTTGTCTTTCAATTCATCTACATTATTTTTCATTTTTCATTACTTTACATTATTTGTTGCTGATTGTCTTGAGTCTGTGCACAACAACATATATTTAACTATCATTGCTGCATTCTGTGCTGTTGGTGTTTAACTTTGGACTATATGAGTGGTAGTGGCAGGTTAGATCACAGATATTAAATCACACCTGGGACTGAATCTTACAAATTATTATTAATTAAATTTCATTTAGACCAAATAGGGAACAATATGATTACATTACGATAATATGATAGGGAATAATATGATTGTTGATACTTCATATCAACATCAAAACAAATACACATCTTTCTTAATAAGCATTGCCAAAGCTGGAATAGTTTTGCAGTTGCACCACCTTGTATTAGAGAGCCAGGGCTGTGAAGAGACACCGGATTATTTTACAGGCGCCCACAGTACCGTGTAAAGTGGTGAAAAGATATTTGCTGAATTTGGTAAAAGAGTGTATTGTATTATTAACTGCTTTCAATAATACACATAATACGGTAAGATGTCAAGATAATGGTTGTACCTATAAGCCTATATGTGATCTTTCGTGCTATCCACTCCTATATGCAGCTTGTTTTTACCAAGCAGTCTGCTTATCTAATCTGTTACGCACACATGATGCGCTATGTCTCCTGGAAAATGTTTTTGTTGAGCAATGTTTATTTTTCCATATATGTTTAGTATGTTTCAATCAGATATGAGGGGTGAGAGAGAGGGAGAAGGAGAGAGAGAGAGAGAAAGTGAGAGAAAGTGAGAGAGAGAGAGAGAGAGAGAGAGAGAGAGAGAGAGAGAGAGAGAGAGAGAGAGAGAGAGAGAAAGTGGTATGTTGTGTTGTGGGAGGGTAAGTTAACAGCAAGGGAGAAGAGAAGAGGGGAGGGGTTACAAGTCCAGTGCCGCGGAACATCCTGCAAACATTTCAGTTTCGGAACCATGCAACTGTGTTTTGTATTTTTCATCATAGCACCGCTGACATCGTTCCAAATTCCCAACGCCACTTGTTAGTTTGCACTCGTTCCCCGAAAACACTTTTTCTTCTAAATATTTTAACTCAACAACTATAGCACCAACTATTCTTGCTAAGTAGTTTCTGCGTTCGATGCTCCTGGTGGAATTTTGGACTGTATGTTCAGACGCACGGGACTGGCACATCCGGATTGGCGCGTCCGCGGGATGGGTCAGCCTGTTGAGCAGCACGCACATGCGGCCGAAATGGATTTCAAGAGGACAACATTTAGAAGGTAGAGTAGATATTTGAAACATGTCATTACAGTGTGTGGCGTTTATTGTAATGCCATGAACCCTGGTCGAATATGTGACAGTTCATGTGAAGCCATGCGCACTAATACCATGGCACAGTTATCTGACAGATAGTATAGATTGACTGATAGTGTGTGTGTGTGGAGGGAGGGGTGTTTTTTTTATGTGCTAAATCTGTCCATGAGAAAGTTGGTGATGGTCGTGAGAACCACAGTTTGAGTGCAAGTGAAGATGAATCAATCGTCATGATATGGAAAAGGAACAACTCTGGAGATCTGGACAGCACACATGCACACAATATAGTCTACATCACCAGTATTCAAACAAATCAATCCTCTTAGATGATCATAATTATGTAGGCCTATGGAATGTTTAACACACAGCACAGACAAAAAATATTTCACTTAACAAGTTCAAAAGAGAGCAAGAAAAAGAGAAAACAATGACTTCTCTGATCTCAGCTTATACTTTCTTTCCTCAGGTCATCAGACAAACAAACCCATAGACAGTACTGTCATAACATATTAGTGGACAACAGACTCAGAGGTCCATTGTTTGAATACAATACATTATTGTGCAATAATTAGTTTTGACCTGACAACCAAACAAAATGCTGTACAATAGCAGTTTGTACATTATATGTTCCTGAGAAATACACAGCTGCATACATATAAGTATTCCTATTATTTTACCGGTAGCCAATTAAACACAGTATTTAGTATTTTGTCACATATACTAAATGAACAAATATAGGCATGTTCACAAAGGTATTTCAGATTTATTTGTTACAAATAACAATGTAAATATGAAATATGGTAACTAATCTAATGTATTAAATATTGTGTTTAACATAGTGTTCAGGAATATGTCCTCTATAGAGTTCCAAGTTTCAATGTTACAGCAAGGGAATTTTATTATCCAAAACCACATAAATACTAGTATTTGGGCAGTATGAGTTATATAGTATATACTGTACAGGTAACCCATGCCAGTTGTTAGTTGAATTCGGCCCAAAATCCTTTATTTTGATGCATTATACAGTATATTGTTACCATCATAACCTGTAAAAGCAAAGAGACCCTTATCGTTATATAATGGTTTTGGCCAGGTACCAATAACTTGGAGATTTGTAGCTAGACTTAATTCAGTTAAAATATTAGTATTTTCAGTTACTTCTGCCTTTTGCTTCAGTCATATCGAATTGCTCCCCTCACGTTGTGGAATTATTACTGTTACAGACAATAAACAGCTATGGGAAGTGTGTGTGTCAGTGCAGCATTCATGTGTAATTAGATAACACAGCTGACATAGACACACCTGGGGCCCAGTGTGAAGACCTAAAGTGTGTGTGTGTCCCTTGAGATACATTTGTATGTTCCTATGGTGGATGTAGCCATATTGCAACAACACACTTTGGCCATGTTTACACACAATACACAAACATCCACACCCACTCTCATACAGATTTGTATACTACACACGCAAACACACATGCTCCAATGATGGCTGATCTTTCAGGCAGTATTGCAATGCCGTTGGTCCACAGAGAGGAAGTAGAGCACAGGAAATAGACCACAAGAACACATGTGCCTGTTGTGTGTGTGTGTGTGAGAAACTTAATGTAATGATTTCGTAACATGTGCAGATGCGTTTTTTGCCTGTAAGCTGGGATTTGGAGCTTTACTGTAGAGCTGATTAAACAAGCAACTGGCACACGCTATCGCACATGAAAATGTACAAAGACACACACACAGCCGGGTAGCCAAGTATGCATTGCTCATCTTAAAGTAATGGGCAGGCAGAGTTTACATGTTTCTGGTCACCATAGTCTAGCATTGACAGTCACCACAGCAACACTGCATAAAGCACAATGTAGTTCAGACAATGTGATATGGATTACTGTGTGCCTTTCTGTAAATCCTTCAACAATTTCCTTCAAGCACATACATACGTACATACACACACACTCTCTTTTTCTTTATATACACTCTCTTTCTAGATATATAGAAAGAAGAGAGAGTGTGTGTGTGTACGTATGTATGTGGTAGGTG
>JAODUG010044920.1:0-16477 GCA_027564795.1 Aphredoderus sayanus | reverse complement strand
GAGGGGGGAGAGAGAGAGAGAGAGAGAGAGAGAGGGAGAGAGAGAGAGAGAGAGGGAGAGAGAAGGAGAGAGAGAAGTAGAGAGAGAGGGAGAGAGAGAGGTAGAGAGAGAAGGAGAGAGATAGAGAGAGGTAGAGGGAGAGAGAGAGGGAGAGAGAGGGAGAGAGGGAGAGGTAGAGCGAGAGGGAGAGAGAGAGGGAGAGAGATAGAGAGAAAGAGAGAGAGAGATAGAGAGAGAGGGAGAGAGATAGAGAGAGGTAGAGGGAGAGAGAGAGAGAGAGATAGAGAGAGGTAGAGGGAGAGAGAGAGAGAGAGATAGAGAGAGGTAGAGGGAGAGAGAGAGGCAGACTGCTCTGGCAGCACAGGCCCCTACACAGTGTGATGTCTATCTCCTGCATGCGTTCCTGCATGCTGATGGCGTGGTGCGCGTGTGTGTGTCAACTGTCGCCACAAGTTCAACTGCCGACAGTCGAACAGTCGTCAGTGGTGGTGCTTAGCCGCTAAGGCCAAACGTGTCCACAGCATTAATTGCCACACACATTTGCATGCGCGCGTGTATGTACAGTATGTGTTTGTCTGCCCTCATTGTGTTTTTACATGAGCACAGAGGCTCCCGGTATGAGGCAGGCCAGTGTACAACACTGGCAATATACAGTACTGTACTGTATATCTATATGCTGTATGTGTGTATATGTGTGTGTCTAAAGTATATGTGCATGCTGAGTAGTGATCTCCTCAGTGCCGCGTTTAATCTGGTGCCACGGCTGTTTACTTTCCCGTGTGCAGGCCGTCTCCTGTGCAGTATTAGTGGCTGCAGGCTGCACACCCAACTGAATAGGCCCGTCTGAGGCTCAGGCCTCTGCCAACGCAATGTTCCCACTGCCTCTCTCTCTCTCTCTCTCTCTCGCTCTCTCTCTCTCTCTTGCTCTGCTCTCCCTCTGCTCCCTCCCTCCTTGTAGAATCACAAACAATAAACCCTCTGTTACTTTTAACCTCCTGACGTGTTTCCCTCCCTCCCTCCCTCTGCTCTCTCTCTCTCTCTCTCTCTCTCTCACCCTTCCTCTCCCTCACTTGTTGACTTCTTTGTGTCTCTCTCTGTCTCTGTCCTCGGCGTTCTTCCCTTGCGCTCGCCTTCAGAGAGCGGCCCTCTGTTTTCCTCGGCTCCGTTCCCCGGGCCTCTCCCTCTCCCCTCTCTCATAACATTTGGTTGTTTGGGTTCCGCCTTCAGTCTGCTCCCGGTGTCTCCTGGGTGTTTTGGGGCTCATTTGTGGCCTGGCGGCATACAGTAGGACAAGACACGCACACACAAACACACTCGCACAAACACACGCTTTGTCCAGCCACCGCTAAGGCGCCCACTTCAGGCCAATGACAGCGGTGATTAGTATCTCATAACAGCTTAGCGGGGGGGGTGCGTGTTAGTGTTTGACCGTGTGCGTGCGTGCGTGCGCGTGGCCTGGTGTCCACATTAGCTCCCAACAATACCCTGGCAGTCGCCGGCGCTCCACAGCGGCGGCAGCGGCGGCGGCGGTAGTGCCATGGCGACAGCAAACAGATGTTGGCCTAATCTTCCCCTAATGAGATTGCTCCCCCATTCCTGCGTCTTTATGGGCACAACAAGCTGGCAGACACGCTGCAGCTCTTTTATAGCGAGCGGCCGAGACACGCCAGGCTTTGGCATTCCATCACTCACTCGGTCACAGCCAGCCGGACGGACGGACGGACGGCCTAGCAGGCAGTAGGTCACCCAGTGAGATAAGCAAAGCCTATTCTGGGTTGCTAGGCGAGTAGGCTTGTTAACTGGCAGGCAGGCAGGCAGTGTTGTTGTTAGGTAGGAATGTAGCTAGGCAGGCAGGCTGTCACTAAGCCCAGCGGCTCTAAAGTAAAAACAAATATACGCTAGTATGGTGCACATAACACTGTAAAGATCATCAAGATACTAGATCTAAATCAACAATATTATTACGATTTTATTTTGTTTAATTCAAGAAAGTGCCTTGTGACATTCCCTTCCAAATATGGGGGGAGGGGCTCATGTTGTGATCCCTCTCAGTGAGTCAACCTTGCACTTTATAGCTGCTAACCATCAAGTATTAAGTATTGTGTAAAAATGGCTATTTCTTTTGTGGGGTGAGGTCACATAATACAGACACTTTCACCATATTCAGAGAGCAATAATTGACAGCAATATTTGTATGCTGACATGCCACAAACAAGGTGTTTACATTTTTTTAAAAGAGCAGCTGAATACCTCAGGGAGACTTATTCACGAGGGCACAGACGACATAGAGAACAGGATGGGGTTTTTATCTGATGGTCTTTAGCGGTCAATTCAATTACAGTAGATTAGACTACAGCACAGTAGAGCCAATTCTCCCACTCACAAGCGTCAGTAGTGTCTCAGACAACCAACCCCAATCCCTTTACTGAATGGCACCTCTGTGTCATGAACAACATCCAAGGGTCAACACTATTTTCCACCATATTTTATTTTTAAAATGGGTTTAGGTAAGATAACACTTGATCCCGGAGAGGAAATCCAGGTGTGAAAGCAGGAAATAACTTCCATAAATAGAGCAAAGAAAAAAGGTGTTATGGTACACATATACTGCATACTTAGATTTAACAAGCGTCAGTATGATACAGTTTATACCATCTGTGTCTATTAAGCATTTCCCATTTCATTCTATATTGGCTGAAATGAATAGATAAAGTGATAGGCCTGTGTCTTACACATTCAACTTTATTTGACAGTCCTTGCCAGGATCCATTCATGTGTTCCACAAGTGCTAATGTAGCATGGTGCACTCCCATCTAACAGAAGAAGACAGTCCCATACGGATTATAACTCAATCAAGCTTACTAATAGGCTCAAGTCAGCAGATCACCTGAGACAGGGCCTCTCAGCCGCCCTGTTGATATATGGGGCCACCTGCTGGGCTAGGCGAGTGTCATCTGCTCTGCTCCCTAGCTAACACTTAACAGTACTGTAGCTCCAGCCTGGCTAGCCCAGTAACCAGGCTATTGTTGTGGAGGAATGCTCCGGCGCTTTGACATTTTTAGATCTGGCCTAAACCCCACCCTCCCTCTGGTTTTAGGTTTCTTACTGAACATCTTCCTTTGTCTGTTTTGTTCGCATCTCTCTTACTGACAGACACTCAGGGATAATGGCAGGATTAAATGGGAGGGGTATCCAGTCGACCACTGGCTAGTATTTGTACAGAATGCTAGCACATGTTCCTGCCTGGCTTGTTGAACTTAGACCACAGCACCAAACAGGACTGCACAGGACTGCACAAGGCCCACAACACACAGACACACACACACACACACACACACACACATAAACGTCTGTGCATGCAGAGACACATGTAGGCCTACAGTACATACATGTACTGTATAAACACGCACACACACACACACGCACATACTTGCATGCAAAGACAATTGTACCGTACATACTGTATATCATGTACTGCATAAACACACGCACACACAACAAACACACACACACACACAGGGGTCGCTCAGTGCATTTTGCAGAAGAATTACCTCACTTGAGCCATTAGGAGTCTATATGCACAATGAAAAGCAGATATTTAGAGAGAGGGAGAAAACGAGTACAGTGAGAGAGAGAGAGAGAGAGAGAGAGAGAGAGAGAGAGAGAGAGAGAGGGCGAGAAAACAAGTACAGTAAGAGAGAGAGAGAAAGAGAGGGAGAGAGGGAATTAAAGTGAAAAGCCACAGGAGAGAAAAAGAGAGAGTTTGTGAGACATGTATTCATTTTCATGTAACCAGATGGGCCAGCAGAGAACCAATCTTCGTTAGCTGCACACAATTGCTCTCACCGCACATAACACTTTTATACCTCACATGCTGAGTGTGTGTGTGTGTGTGTGTGTGTGTGTGTGTCTGTGTATGTGTGTTTATATGGTGAGTGAGTTAGGAGAGAGCAGTAGTCTTTGCTGTGACTGTACATGTAATGTGGGGGTGCCCTCTGTGGCCAGTTTAGGACAATCCATATGGGACATCAGTGTTACAGTGTGTGCCAAGAAGAGTATTCAAATTATTATTTCAATGCCACACAAACTGAATTAACTGGTTAGCTCTTCCCGCCTGTGTGGCTATAAATGACATAAACTGGCGTAGTGGATGTCTACATTGAAACCCAGCATACTCTTTGCCACTACAGTATGTAGTTCCAAACCACTAGTGTAGGGTTTAAGCATTATGAAGCCTTGCTTTGAAAATGATTCTTAATACCAGTATTATCGTTGTCCTTGCCTATTAAATTCTTATTTTTTTTCCCTTCCCAATCCAAAATACAAATTCCATGGAAATCCAAAATACAAATATAATCATGAGTCATGTCTGTGTATAAAGTCCCTAAATGAGCTCCAGTAATGTTTGTGTTGCTTCCACTGCTTCAATGTGAGCCACAATAGTCAACAATGACAGGCGAAGCGTTGTTATAGTAATAACAATCTGAGCCCACTGATTTACCACCGCGCAAGAGATGATATGCTTGTTAAGACCCTTAGCGAAGACCTCATCTGCTGCTATACAGCACCTATAAGGTCTGTATACGGTCCAGCAGGGATACTCAGGGACCCACTGTGGGTGAAATTAGCCCCGGATAATCATCTCCTCGTGGGTTTCAGCCACCTCCAGCACCAGGCCTGTTTTACACCCCATTTACCAGGAAGAGAGGAGACGTCTCGCCTCAGTGCCCTCAGTGTACTAAAAACCCCAATGCAGCCCCCCTGGACCCGATGGGGACGAGGAGTTTCCACTCCTGAAATGAACGCCCCAAGCGGAGTCCGCAGAGGAGCAGAGGGATGGAGTGCTGGCGTGGACCAGGCCAGGGTATGGCTACACAGCTTGTGAGCCGAGCGGCTAATGGCTTTTCCAACAGCCAGCAGCTAGCCGAGCTCATAAGATAGACAGGGCGGTGGGAGTGAGTGGAAAAGGTGCCGCGTCCTTTTACATTTCTTTCGTTATTATTATTATTTCTTGTGAAACGTCTCTGGAAGATGGTGAATCACTTGTCCTGACAGCCCTCTTAATCCACGCACTCTCTCTCTCCCTCTATCTCTCCCTCTTTGTCTCCCCTCGCTCAATCTCTCACACTCCTCTGCCTCTGCTTGCAGTCATTGTGCCTTAAATCTCCCTTTCCGCCTGAATTTGTCCGTGAGGCAAAAGAGGAGTTTCTTTCTATGGGTGAAAGTGGGCTCTCTCTGTACTGCATGTAAGCAGCTCTACTAAATCAACACGTTAGACTGTTTAGGCGGAATGATGCAACATGTCTAGCTGTCTGTCTCCCTCCCCCCCACGCACACACACACACACACACACACATATGTACTGTGAACACACACATGCACACACACACAGACATTGGAAAAAAAAGCATGCTAGGCATTAAGCTATCCTGCCCGTGGGAGGAGGAGAGGTAAGCCAGAAAGTAAAAAAGATGAATAGTGTTAATGCTGAATAGTGTTAAACCACATATGTTGGCCTCAGATGGGAATAAGCCTCGTTGTTTGCTCAGTCAAAGCTCGGCATGAAATATATCTTCCTTTACGTTACATTCAGCAGTAATGTGTGTTCTTTTAAAAAAAAAACTTTGTTTGACTTTGTGTGCGTGTGTGTATGTCCATGCATGCGCGCAGACAGGCAAGCTATTCAGAAATGTGATAATAACAGATGGATCTACGCAAGCAGCGTATGAATCTGTTAACCTCCGGGGCAGAAAGCACGCATACTGAACTTTGACGCATGCGAACATGCATACAGTGCGCACGCACGCACGCGCACATATACGTACACACACACACACACGCGCGCGCGCACACACAGCACACTGTGGTGTCCGGAGCCTGTGTGGCCCAGAGCTGGGATGTGGAGCGAGGCAGGAAATGTGTGAGCCATGAAGGCATGTGTTTATGCTGGCTGCAGTCGCCCATCACCAACTGGAAGGGGGGGGGGGGGGGATCTGTGTGGAGAACAGACACCAACCCTGCTCAGCTTGCTCTGCCTCTCCATCCCTGCTCCCTCGTTTCTTCCCTCGCCTCCAGGCGCCATTTTTGAGATTTCTCCTCCCAGAATTCAGTTTCCTCTCCTCTGTGTTTCACCAATCACTTTTCATCACTCGTGTCTGTTGCTGTTGGACGCGCCGCGCACACCGAGGCTAACTGACGAATTAGAGGAGGCAGTTACATTGTAATAACACGTAGCGCAGGCAAGTATTTACTACATGCGTGCTTACTTAGCGGAAACCGGGATAATAAGCTCTTAAAATGATTTGCAGAAGCAGGAGGAATATTACAAAGATGGCGGTTGGTTCAACAGGAGCAGCAGGAAACCCAACAGCCCCCTGACCAAACTTTCCCCAGATAATAAAGATCACATATGAAGATAAAAGAGCTTAGAAATTAAACTATGAATACACCGTAAAAATACATTAAAAAAAATAAAAAGAGTAAACCGTTGCAGCAGTGTTAATGAAATAAAAAAATGAATACGCCTTATAACAATACATTCATAAATACAGACAGATTTATACATTTATTTTGGCCGGCTCTCTCCCTCCCGCTGGCCTGAGCCCTGCATCAACAGTACACTTTCCCAAATGCTGTTTTTTTTTCCACCGTCTTTTTATTAAATTTTATTTAATTTTATTTTGGACAATAAAGAGAGTCCCATCATATGGTTGAATGAGCTTCAGTATTTCTCTGTTTGTGAGACAGCTGCATTCGCCTAATCACTGCCTGATGTTCTCTATAAATTGTGTGCGTGTGTGCGATGCTGACCTCTCTAGGGAAGTGCGATTGGGATCAGCGTTCTGGTTAGGCTAGGTGTTGGAGCGTGCTGAAGAAGGCCGCTTAGCGGGAACAATGTCCGGGGGATACAGAGGAAGATGTGGGTCTGGCTTCAAATGGGCCAAAGTTGCTTCTTGTTTTTTTACTTTCTTACACTTCTACTGTACATTTCGGAATATGATTTGCGTCCGCAGAAGACCCAGCGGCAGTCGAAATGCACAAGGACTATTGGTGGCCATGTTTCTGTACTGGTAGAGTGTGTCGGGTGAAGCCCGTTGCTACGGGCGATGGGAGCGGCCCGAACGGAGCCAGCTGTGCGTGTGCAGCCAGTGCCGTGGGGTTTTGACATTCGACTCGGAGCGGCGCCCTGAAAAATACATTTCTCTTCCTCACTCTCGCTGTCGGTTATTGCTCTTATCTTGACCACTCTGAAACACAACTGTCAACAGCGCTGTCCAGCCTGCAACTGGAATACAAGTGTAATGCTAAATGGCAACGTGAATATAAAGGCTTTTTGCAGAGAACTCTAAGGTGTGTGTGTGTGTGTGCGTGCGTGTGTGTTGGGAGGTAGCGTTAGCTAAGGGAAAAGGGCTCATTAGCAGTGCAAGATGCTGATTGAGGACGTTGACGCTCTCGTTAGCGGGAAGGGGAGGCGCTGTCAGCACACAACGCTTTTGCTCTCTTGACGGCTCCCAAATGGCTCCTTCAGCCTGAGTGCGCTCGGATCAAACATCCCCTCTGGCTGCCACGGCTGTAGAGGGATGTCAAGGCTTTGCTTTTTAAAGACGCGCTTCACCAAAGGTACGGTGTTGTACCGAAAAGCATCATGGATAATGCTTAGTTCCCTCGACTGTGCCCTGCTGCAATATGTTTCTAGTCTACTCTATCCTGACATAGTATTATCTGTATTGTATCGTAATCCAGTGGTTTGGAACAGGGGGGTTGTCAAATGAAACTGTGGCCCACCTTATTTTGATACCGTAAACGAAATGAAATACCATTGATACCATTTTTAAAAAGGCAATAATAATTTAATAAAACTGCAAACATTCAAAATAAAACGTTTTCAAAATAAGACAGCACATATTAGACCAACAATAAGCCCTCCCTCTCTCTCTCTTTGCATTACGCTATGCTGCAGAGAGTAGGTCTGTGACACAGGTCTTCATATGGCATCATAGGCTGCTGTGCAGGTCAGCGAGATAGATTTATCCAGCGGTCAATGTCAGTGGGATGCGTGGGGCTAAGACCCAGTGTGTGTGTGGATCCCGGTGATTGAGTGATTGAGTGCTTAATGTTTGAGCCTGCGTACAGCCCAAACAAGATAATCCCTCAAAACCACCACTTCAGATAAACCACCCATCCCTTCGTCACACAGAAAGAGGGTTGGGACAGAAATGTTTTTTTATCTGAATTATATTCACTGCTTTGGCAATAGTGTTTATAAACGCATGCCACTAAAACGAACTGAACTGAACATTTCGTGAGAGAATTGTGTCTTATTATAGGAGAAAGAGGGAGAGAGTTTAGAGGACAGGGGTTTAGCAGGGCTAGTATAAAAAGCTCCTTAATGATTTAATCAGTGCAGATACTCATTTGCTTTAATACAAAACGGGCTTGCCCTGCTCAGCTTTGCTTCGCTCAGCGCCGGTCTGTACACTGTCCAAAGCGCTGAAGGCTGCTGGATGTGAGAGAGTTTGTTATTATGGAGCTGGATTAAAAGACAGGGTTGTGCTTTTCTGATTTGGGGCAGGATCTAGGCTGGAGGTCAGGCAATCTGATGATCCTCTGTGCAAAGACGACGGCCTGCGGACACGTAAACTAATATATTGCCCTCATGCTGTTTTGGTGCGGCACATATTGCCCGCTCGAAGGACCGGATTTAACTCACGGTGTTGCACTTTAGTTGTTGCCCTCTCTACTGTACATTGAAACACTAATGTGCACACATGTGGGCTGGAAAAAGCTAACATACTGTAACATCTATTTTTACCATGTATTCTCATCATTATACCAGATGATTTCTCTCATTACTTTCCTCTACCTACATTAAAGCTGAAAAGCTGCTTTAATTAGAATCAGCTGGTCCTGTGAGAGGGATGGAGCAAATACGTGGTTTGTACTTCTTCATTCTGGAACATGCGCGCACACACATGGAGCGCAGGTGGGATCATGCTTTTGGTTTAACAGTAGCTGTGCTTTCTTATAAATGTATTCCTTGCATTATAGCTTTGGTTCTTTAGAAGTGCTGCTAAACACAGTGCACACACGATTTCGAGTTTACTGTTGTTACGAGCTGTACAGTGACCTCACTTGACCAGACCCACACACTGTCTGCGGTAATAGAGCATTCATTCATTTGTTGCATTATTGCATCAGCGGGTCAGTAATGCAGTCTTCTGGTTTCCAGTGACACCAGTAAACAGGAGACCAAAATGCAGTGCTGATCTCTGCACAGTGAGCTTTTAACACCACACGTCTTTCAATCGCTCGCCCTCCTAAGAGCCTTCAGCGTAGCGGAGCAGAAATAGAGGCAGTGTTTTCATTATGTGGCTGTCTGTAGCACTTTTGACATGGCCCTTTATCTCCTCTGTTTGCTGTCAAACGGGGTGAGCTCGTACAACGCCTCACGCCTTATCAGAGACGGCGACTTTAGAGAGGAAACATATGCATCTCACCCACTGTGCATAGATAATGGGAACTCAGTAGTGTGCCGAGCACCGCTTTGGCTGGGTCATCAATACTCACTGTTGGCTATATAAGCAGCATATGCAGGGTATTTAAAAGTTGGCTCCTAGTGGAAAATCTCCCATAGGCCTCCGGTGGTATAAAACCACCTGTGTTGTTGCACTGAGGTTGATCTTGGCTTTTCTGCACCTTCCTGTGCCCTCACTTAGACGCTGCGCTGGGTTGGAGGTTGTGATTGGAATAATCAAGGCTTTCCTTTTAACTTGTTTTGTGTTCCCCCTTCAATGTTATATTCTGTGGCTCTTCCCTGACCGGGGCTTAAACAGATGAGACAGGGTTTCCAACCGCTTGCCAAAATACTTCCTGGAAACGGGAGGCTGACATGAAAAGAGATGGAAAGGGGGTGGTGAAAAGAGTAGAAGTAATGGAGAAAGGAAGAGAGAAAAAGGAGCAGAAGGAAGGAAAAGGGGAAGGAGTGGGAGGTGGGGAGCACTGAAATGGAAAGGTCCAACTTCTCAGATCGCACCAATTAAAGGAACATTCGGGAGCCGGGTTCTGCAGAACACATTAGTGGCCATGTTTCCCTCGCTCGCTCTCTCTTCGCTCTCTGGGCCTCCCCTCTCGCTCCTTCCCTCTACTTGTTTTCCAGTTCGTCTTACGATCCCAGTGGGGTAACTATTGGTGAGGTATTTCCTGCTGTAGGCTTTCCTCCAGCGACTGAGCTCTCTCTCTCCCTCTCTCTCTCTCTCTCTCTCTCTCTTTCTCTCTCTCTCTCCCGGCCCCGGGAGCTGTGAACCTGGACAGCCTGAGGCTTTGCTCCAGCCATCTGAAGCAACAGGAAGATAACCCAAACCACACTTGGTGCTCACGTCTCCTAGCATCGTCTCTAAACATCTTTCTGTGCTGGTGTCCTTAACTCAACCGTCTGCTCTCCAAAGGGGAATAGAGCGATAGGCGAACATGTGTTTAACGGATTGATTCTCTTTCCATACTTTTGCACGTTCATTATTCAGCACCTGTGCCATCATTGAAATTCAGCAGACTCGAGAAAAAAGTGTATTTATTGCGAGAACAAGCATTCGCATGGAAATCCAATGTGGTTAGCCTCCCCATGCTACAGTATCTTTGAAGTACAGCAATTGTATAGATTCTTTAAAGTTAGGGGGAAGATTATTCTATCTCCACTGATTGGATCTTTGGCTTGTCTGTTCTTGCTCTTGTGGGAGGAACAGCCAAAATCACCTTCCCCCTGCAGAGATGTTTGACTTTACATGACTGCATGTGGAAAAACATCCTATACCTACAGTAATCATTAGCGCTACTCATTTAGCATTGGATCCCAGGCCTTCTTCGTCATACTTCCCTTAAGTTTGACATTAGCCTGCTTTGTGGTATCCCACCTGAGCCATTCATCTTGCCTATGACACCATGGATGATGGCTGCTGCAGATGCAGACGCAGGTCCCAGTGCAACCCTTTATCCATGCCTCATAAACACACCAAAGGGAAGAGAATGGACGACAGTCACCATTATCACTGGCTGGAGCTCCTTAACTAAAGCCCAGAGGGAGCTCTACAAAGCCAAAGGAGATGTTATGAAGGAGGTGAAGACAACAGGCCTGTTTTGAGCTCATTCTTTCTTCTTTTTTTTCCCTTTCTTTTCCCTTTTCTCCGCTCTAGCCGTGCTGGCTCAGCAAGTTCCTTAACCGTGTCCGTACCTCAAATGACTAGCATTGCGTGGCCTGCAGCGATTCGGATGAACTTTGACCTGACGCCGCACGTGACAGGAAGGTCACATTTAACGC
This sequence comes from Aphredoderus sayanus, assembly GCA_027564795.1. Taxonomy (NCBI): domain Eukaryota; kingdom Metazoa; phylum Chordata; class Actinopteri; order Percopsiformes; family Aphredoderidae; genus Aphredoderus; species Aphredoderus sayanus. The sequence continues at coordinate 5,166 of JAODUG010044920.1, read as the reverse complement.
TTGAATGGGCCACCAGACGTTTTCAGTTCAAGGCCGCTTCACAAATGTGCAACAGGCGGCCTCATTTCGCAACACGTTCGTTCGGAGGTTCTGTGGTGTGGCTAGCTTGAACGAAGCTTCTCGCAAAGTGCTTCGACAAGGATTTAAGCTCTGCTGCACGCAACCTGGGTGACGTACTGTACCGCCACTGCTGTAGCCACACGTATTGCAGTGTGTATTTCACCATTGGCCCGTTTGCTTTCAAGTCATGCCCTGCCTGTTCTGGCCTCTCCCCGGCACTCCTCCCTAACAGCACAGGGTAAAATAAATGACCGCGAAAGGCCAGAGCTCGCCTTGTGTTTACAGAATAAAATGGGAAGACGTTCCACAGCTTTCGTTTTTGCTATTCCCCGCGTCTCTCTCGCCTCTCTCTCTCATACTTACTCTCGCTCTTTTATTGTTCAAGCCGACATTTTTGTGTAGGTGTGGTGAGCGGCCCACATCTGCATTTTTACGGGCAGCGGAATTTGAACCTCAAGCAAAATATACAGGAGGCTTCTTTTCATCAGGGGGCCTGCCACGACCAGGTGGGGGGGAGGAGGGGGAGGGGTGTGTGTGACTGGGGGGTGAGGGAGATGACCATTAGTGTGTTCTTCTTAACTCCAGCGGACGATAAGTGAGATCACATGTTGGCAGTGGCTGTAGGGGAACACCAGAGGAGGAGAAGAGGGGAACGATCCGTGTTGATGCGTATAGATGGATCAGATAGAAAGTGTCAAAGACAATAGGAAGCGATTAGAGTGAGGAGATACCAGGTACGTTGTGGTTGATGCTGTAAGTTGAGGGTTATGGCTCCGGCGGTCTCTTGGCCCCCTACACAATCCCTGACGCCCAGGCGATGGGCTCAAAGGCACTCCGGCGAAGGTCGTTTCTGGCGGCACAGCAACTTTGCATTCAACCAGCCGTCCTGAGCAATCGACGTAACACATTCCCCCCCATTCCCGCCGGATCCCCGTTGGGTGTCTGTGCCATTGTTGTCTGCTTGCCTCGGCTGTCTTTTTGTGGCGGCGCCGTCAACCGCAAAGCCTCCGCGTATCTCCAGGCATCTCCGCGGCGGCTCGTAACCCATCCGCCGCACACGCACACATTAGCATCTCTGCGCGGGGCCCCCTTTGTTGACGGCTCCTCGTCTTGGACGCCGGCCAGTGACGTGATCTGTGAGAGTGGCATTTGGCCGGCCCCCCCACCCATCTCTCTCTATCTCCTTCACCCTTCTCCCTTCTCCCTCCCCCTTCCTCCTCCCTCGAGCGTGTTCTGCAGATGGCCTTCTAATCCTAGGTGAGACGTAATCCCCCTGGCCCCTGGTGCCAGTGGTAATGCGGGCTTGATTTCATTATGATGTGTAATGGGCATAGCGGCAGGCTGCGTTACGCGGAGGTGTGAGACCCACTTGGAGGAGGGTTCCCAGAGGTTCCCGCAGTCTTGAGGAGATGGCTTCACTGTTCCATTGTGAGCCTACGCTCCGCCGTCTTCCCTAGCCTGTGAGGGTGGCCTTTGAATGGTCCTGTCTCTTCAGTTTGCATATAAATGTCACGCTAATCGGGCGTTCATTTTCACACTGATCAATTGCCCGTGGGTTTGCATGGGAGCTGAATACAGCGCGGCACAACGGCGGCAGAAGATGCTGGTGGAAACCTGCCCCCAGGTGTTAAAGAGTGCTCTCGTTTTTTTATAGAAACCCATTGATGCCAGCCCACTGCAAAGCCTGTGTACATCTCCAGACCTTCCATTGCATCACGGGCTGTTAACATAATGCTAAACGCCTTAACCAGCCACACGCCCACGCGCGCACACATTCACAATTCACATTTACATTCACTTATCAGAAGGGAATGAGCGCACAAATGTCCACACTTGAGCGCAGATACACGGAAAGACAACTGAGATGGGGAGGTGAACATAGTGTTTGTTGTTGCTGTTTTACAGTAGGCCTGTGGGATGTTCTGCCAGGCTCGCTTCATTGTGTCTCGGTGTTTACTAGCGTAGGTCTGCCTGCCGGCTCTCTGGAGAGTCAGGTTTGGATCGGAAGAGATACAGGGGGAACACGAAACCGTTGAATGCTGGTGTGTTTATTTATAGTTTGTATTTTTGAAGTAGTTGTGGCCCAGGCCCGAACTTTTGCTGATGGCCCCACTGTCTTCTGAGGGAGGGAGAGGGGGGGAGAGGGAGGGAGAGGGAGGGAGAGGGGGGGTGAGGGAGGGAGAGGGAGGGAGAGGGGAGAGATCTCATACCTCGTGGGGCCTGGTGTGTCAAAGCAGCACTCCTCTCATTCTTTCCCTTCATCAAGTCCTTCCTCCCCATCGGCCCCTTCCACAGGCACATTTATCTTCTCACACCTCCTTCATTTCCTCTCCTCCAGTCTTCTCTCTCCACCCCCCCATCCATCCCATTTCTCCACACCCCCACCCTACATTTTTCCTTCGTTTTCTTTTTTCCTTTTTCATTTGCAATTACAGTAATATGTAACATCAGGCGTGGTGAGATTTAGAGCTTTACCTTACATAACCCGAGGATTTAGCCGCAGGGTTTTAAGGCTTCTCTGAGCTGTTGAGCTGGGGGCAATCAGGCCTCTTTAAAATATTTTCGAATGGCCGAAATCCCCAAATGGCCCATGAGCATGTGGGGATAGGACGGCTTTGAGGGGTGGTGATATAGCACAGCTATTTTTTGGTATTGACATGGAGCATGATCCAATTCAATACACCCTCTATTCTACTGGATTGGAGTTAATAGATTATATAATCAATTTTGCTAGCCTGCGTTTCTCAGACACAAACTGGATGTATAAACATCACACTTCATATATATACTTTATATTTAGTGTTTAAATCGAGAATGTGGGTGCCACTACAGTATGTATTAATTTACATAGTTGAGGTATATTTTTTCCATCATGTGAATAATCCTTCTCTTTTATTTAAACACCCGCAGAGGCCCTCTGCGTTGGTGCACATGCATTTTTGTTCGTAATCACACAAACACACGCACAAGTGTGCACGCATGAACACACACACAGCACACGCGCGTATATGTGGTTACATGTGGTGTGTTTGAGTGTTTGTACATATTTAGACTGTGTGTGTGTGTGTGTGTGTGTGTGTCCTGTGCGGTGAGTGGGAGTGTGTGTGTGTGTGTGTGTTCTGGTAGTGTATGGCTCTTGGCAAGCAGGCCAAGCTTTTTTTATTCATTAAATTTAATTTGATATGACTTTATATTGAAGCGTAACAGGGTATGGGGAGGGGTTTTGGGCTTGGGCCCTGGACCGCCACGCCAACCAAAGCCTGATTTTTATTTCTCCACGAGGCCTTCCAAATCGGACAGGCCGTAAATTTGAAATAATGAACTACCCCGGCACAGCTCGCCGACTCGAGCAGCGAGCGAAGTCAACTGTGAAGAGGATTCCTGGAGGACCTGCTGGAGAGTGGAATAAAGAGAGATAAAGATAGAAAGCAAAGACGTGGAGGAAAGAGAGAGGGAGAAAAAAGATGGCGTCTACATTATGCGTGCTCATGGCAGGAAAAGGAAAGGAAGCGAGGAGAGAGAGAAGGGTGGAAGTGAGAGAGGAGTACTGTAGGTTGGCTGTACTGTAGCAGTAGCAGTAGCACTAGAAAGCTCTTATTGTGGTGGTTTATTGTTTGTGCTTATTGTGGACACTGGTGTTTCATTTTGTTGAGTCGCCATTCGGCATTCATTGTTTCGTTCTGTGTTTCTAAAAAAGAAAAAAAATGAAGAACTGTTGAAGTCAAGTGAAAGCCACAGGGCTGAGGCTTTGTGTGCTAAGAGGCAGTATGTTTGTGTCAGGCAGCTTGGCCTGTGGTCGGTGGTTGGCTTTGATACTGGGGGACACTGTGCTGTTGCCGAACCTAATGTCAGTTGGGGGTAGCGCTGTTTACCACGGAACAGCCTGCTTCCTCAAATGTTTTAATTTCCAACAGGCGCAGTTCCTGAGCCGCGCGGCGGAAAGTTTTAAGACGTAAAGCCGAGGGGATTAGGCCTGTAAGAGGGAAGGACATGGCGGAGGAGGAATGGGATGAGCCCCCATCGGGGTCGTGGGGAGTGATCACTGACCCGGTCACTCCCTGCTTTCAGGTCGCCGGCAAGCCCTGAGAAGTTGTTTCTTCTTCCTGGACACGCAAAGCGATGAGGATGGGATGAGGGCAAGATGTAGGGAAGATGGCTTTGAGATTAGACTGAGCAAGGACATTGATATATCTTCATACCCCTGAACCCTACACCCTTACCCATAACAAACTATTAACTTTGTTGTTAAATAGCATAATAACAATAGCATAAAAATCCTAGTCTACCATGAACAAAGGTGAAAACTATGAAATCGATGAATGTTTGATTTCAAATAGTAGCAAAAATAAAGTGAAACAAACAATTATAACCCACAAAGGAGTTCATACTTCTTAATGAACAGCGTCTAACTATGTCTAACTTGTCTACTCTTATTTTCTGTTGGGACTTTCACTTTGTTTTTCTGTTCCTATCGCTCCCTATACTTTGTCCTTCTGCTGTCGTGTCCCAGGCCTTTCCCTCCTGCTATTTCTCAGTCCATTTTACAGGCCTGCAGACTTTTAACAGACTTTATAACCCCACTGCAGCTGCAGGAGAGTGTGGCCAGGAGAGGGGTGGTTAGAGACAAGGGGAGGGGAGGGAGGGAGAGTAGGAGGGGAGGAGGGGAGGAGGGTAGGAGGGTAGGAAGCAGGAATTGAATCATGAAATGAGGACCACATTTCCACTCGGCGCAGAAGTGCGGACTTTCCATTTTTGTAGCGTGGGTGCTCAGTCCCATTCACTAAGTCCTCTCTCTCTCTCTCTCTCTCTCTCATTTGCTTTCTGAATACAGCCGTTGGTTAGTAGCTGTCTGTATGTCTTGCTTACACCCCCCTGTTACAACACGCACACACACCCTCTTCCTCCTCCAACTCCTTCTCCTCCTCCTCCTCCCTCTCCTCCTCCTCCGCTCTCTGCATTTAGCTCATGTAAACTTTGCTTTTCGTCATGCTTTTTTCCACTGGGGAGCATCTCTGCTTTCGATTAAAGTTTAAGAAGCAGATATCTCTCTCTCTCTCTCTCTCTCTCTCTCTCTCTCTCTCTCTCACCCTCCCTCCCTCCCCTCTG
>JAODUG010044919.1:16757-36418 GCA_027564795.1 Aphredoderus sayanus | reverse complement strand
CCAACCCAGCCCACACGGTGTACAAATGTAGGTCAGAAAACAAGCAGATTTGTGTAATTATGCAGGGGTGGGGCTTTAGAGCGGCGTTGCTATAGCGAGCTACTGTAGCTGTCTGCACACGCCACTCACTGGCTGCTATCCCTTAAGGAAGGAGTGGTGGGCCCTGTACTCATTAGTAGTCATTGAATAGGCAGCGGCAGTGTTTGCGGGGCGGTGCCCGCTACTTGTCTACCCTGGCAGCACAGACACTGGGGGACGTGCTGTGATTACAGGCAGGCGTATGAGAGAGGCAGCAACACGGCGCAGGTGGGTGGTTTGTTGTGCCGTGCTGGATCAGCACGGGCCTGTCTGCAGGCTACTGGCTGTCACGGTGCGACTAGCACAAAACCAAGCGCGGTGAGTCAATACCGCACGCCGGAGGAAAGACGCGGCGCAGGTAAATGTGGGCCGCATCGATGTGGAGAAATGGCAACGTCGATCTGTTCACTAAGGATTCTTTCATCAATTTTGGACTGTTCTTCCTTAACTGGGAGGCATATTGCATAGGCCTGGTAACACATTTTTATTTGTTAACTGTGCATCTCTATTATGCATATTATATGTTCTGTTAAATGAACCAAGTAGTTAACTGCTATTCCTACAGATAGCTAGTCTGTAGGCATAGTTGAAAATAAGCTAATGGCCTCCCGCTAGCTAAAAGAATTAAGTATTATTCATATGAAGCAGTAACCCTCCCCCCCAAAAAATAAATAAATAGCACATTTCATCTGAAAGTAATTTGCATTTAATAGTAGTGTTTTTAGCCAGGAAAATGGGGCCTATTCCTTAAGGTATAGTTTAAATTGGAGTAGATGAGAAAGATAAATAAATACCATGGCCAATAGCATGGCCAGCCATGACTGCAGTCTTAACACCTGTGATAGGCACTCATCCCAGTGGAAATGATCAAAACACGCTCGACAGTCATTCACTTCAAGAGGCGGCAAGTATTTTCCGATCAAACCTCAGCCATAATTGAAATGATACCCAGCGGTGCGTTCCTACTGGAAAGTCTAGGGAACAACGATCATTCAAATGGAAATATGGTGGTGGTTCCTTGTGAAATACCTCAAGTTGAAAATGTGCACATCCCATCAGTCTGTTCAACCCCTGGCCATATATCACCAGCTTTCCGGCATTTCAATAGAAACAAACGGATCACCTCAACAGTTTACGGCAGACACAAGTGCTGTGTGGACTACAGTATACGAGTGTAAGCATTTCCATTACTGCTGTCCAGAGAGCCGAACCGGGTGGCTCAACGGAGCAGTTGGAAAGTGGCATCTAGAAAAAGAAAGCCAGCCTTACCTCTACACACGGTCCCATTGTCCACGGCCTCATTCCCTGCCTTGCACATGCAGCGTCCGATGGGCACCATCCACTCCCCGTCCCCGTTACAGTACAGCTTGATGGGGACGTCCACCTCCTCGGCATTGGGGATGCACACGCCCCTAGCCGCCACCAGGGAGGTGCTCTCCGCCCCCGACAGCGTCTCTTGGAACAGCGCCCCGTTGGTGATGATGCGCGGGCACTTGCGGTAGAAGACGCGCACGGCGATCAGCGACATGCAGCCGCCGTAGTCCTGGAAGGCTAGGTAGAAGCCGCTGCGCGACACGGGGCCGAAGCTCCGCACCTCCGTGTTGATCTTCATCACGCGGCCCCCGAGGTCCACCTGGGAGAAGCTCTCGTCGGCCGCGATGGTGTCCACCTTGATCCAGGGGTTCTCCATCCAGGCGGGGGAGCTGCGGGTGGCCGTGTCGGAGTCCGACTCGTAGTAGTACAGGTTGAAGGTCTCCTTGCAGGAGCCCGGCACGTTGGGGATGCTGCTGCAGTCCCGCACCGAGAACTTCATCTCCACGTGGATACGCTGCGCTCCCCGCCGCCGGATGTACTTGGTGCGGACCCAGTTGTTCTGGTTGTTCTCAAACACGTTGCACACCTGGTAGGTGCGGATGGTGTTCATGTTTTCATCATAGCCGCTCACCTCTTCCCACTGTAGGCCGACAGAATAACACAGTCGCTAGTCAGTCACAGCACGACATTGATTGATGCTACACAAGGACGTTTAAGAGCCAGTGGATTATGCAAGCCCATATTTAACATGGACAAGTAACCAACACCTCATAACCACAAACCCTCAAATACGACAAATACATCTTCATAAAACCCTTAGGAAACTGTGAGGAGAGGGTCGGCTACAATCTACAATCCTGCTTTACATAGGAATAATTTAAAACAGAACATTCTTTATAGGATCAAGAAAAAACCTTTTCTGAATTTAATGAATTTTAGGTGAAGTAATCTTGACCCTGTCCAGGTTAAAGGCAGAAATAACCTGAACAAATGCTGGTAACGTCACTCTCTGAGATTTATGACAGTGTGCTCTACTTTGTATGCTAGCGTTACAATACAGTACATTCAAAGCACAGACTGCAACCGGTTATGACGCATGACGCATGTTTGCCATAATAACAATGCAATAAAACTGAATAGCATTATATTACACAGGTACAGTATATAAAGAAAAATTAAATGGACCCATTTTTTTGGTTTCTTTTTCCACATAATCCACATAATGTAGGCAACATTTAATCTGCACTTTCACAGACTCCAGATGCATCCTCTGCGGTGACGATATCCTATTGGCTGTAGAGCAAACCTCGGGGCTCTGCTTTAAAACTCCAGGCATGCTAACCACAGAGCAAGTCGCGACCTCAACCTCATCCTCTTCTTAACCCCAACAGCCAATTCGCACCGGACCTGGCCTGCACACATCTCCCTTCCGCCCTTTGCTTTTCACTTCACAGCTGACATAATGCCATTTAGCAAGGGTTTTGATGGAGTTTTTCGACGGATTGGGAGAAGAAAGTCACCTTTCTTGTTAGCAGCCATTAATTCCCAAGCCCCAGTTAATCACTGCCAGTGTTGCTGGTTTTGACCCACACACAACTACTAAACTACTTCAAGGGCCAAACCACACACACAGCCACACACACATACAGTAAAAGACATGCTCAATAAACATAATACTTGAAACATTTTATAGAAGTATTGTCTAACTGCCCATAAACAGCTCCATTCATAATAAGACCCTGCATTAAACATTGTCAATTTTTAGACATCAAAGTTCTATCTCAAGTACTCCCCCAAATGGACTTAATGACCATAAAATGAAGCATGCAAAAATTACATTTCAATGGTGTTTATGTTTCCTTGTAAAACACAGGCAAATACAGAGATGAAAGAGGACATTTATTTCAACAGATTACACAAAGTAGGTTCCAGTATAGGCTTGATTACAGACTTGCACTGTATTGTCACAGCCTTCCTCAACAAAGCACTCAGTCAAGCAGTCAAGCACCACTCTTATTTCAAGAGCTATGAGAATATTGTTGTTACAGATTATCTGCATTGCCTGCTGACGGGTTTATTTTAGCCTCTGTTTCTCGAGGTAGCTCATACTTGGGTGTTTTATGGTGAACAGTTAACGAAGAATTAGCCAGCTGAACGACCTGTTTCTAGGCTACCTATGCACACACGGCGATGTACGTTGATAGCAGCCACAGAACCTCTCACCACCGGCAGTGTGATGCTCTGTGGGCCGATTAAACAAGAGCTGACAGAGTGTGACATCCCCTTCTTCAAGCCCCTTGCATCACAGCATCAGCCTTAAATTAGCCAGCCGAGCCGACAGACAGAGGTTGCCACTAACGAGCGGCTCTGTGTGGAGAAGCCGCAGTCGAAAGTGTTGGGAGTTGAGAGAAGGTTGAGCAGGGTTTGAAAAAAGACCCTAAACAAAATGTGTTTTGATGGAGGGCCCCTTCATGTCCTGTCGTTGCTGTTTTCTTTTTTTTAACCTCCTTTCATCAGAACCAGTGAAGGGAAGCAAATGGGACACAATGAGAGCCTAACAATCACGTTCCCAGTGTGAAATTGAAAGAAACGTCTTCATTTTCACAGCTTTACCACCGGTTCAATATTCTAGCAGGCTCCTAAAAAGGGTGGTGATGTGTTTTAAGCAGAGAAAGTGAAGGCAAGAGGGGTGGTGGGTGTGGAAAGGGATTAGTCCGAGGTACTGAGATGCCCTGAGATGACACTGGAAACATGGCCACCACCTTATAAGGAATCTTGTTTATGAGTGGGTGTGTAGAGCGAGACCCAAATAGCACTGAATTGATATGAATGATTTCCTTGGAAAGCATTTCGTTTAATAGCTGAAGGCACAATGAATGCACAGTATATGCCCTGTTGTTCATAATCAAACTGCACGTACAGTATAAACCTCCTGTGACTCCTGCATTGTATTTCTCCTCCACATCACACTGGAAAAATGTTAAATTGCTTGTTTAATCATAATCATTTCCCCCCTAGTCCCGGAGAGTGCGACACAAAAGAGTGAGATATTACGTAGCAGAGCCATGTTATACAACGGGTATGGTCGACAGTGTGTAATTAATAGTTCCACATATCCCTGCTACATCAGTATTACCATTACTGCCAAACCAAATGACTTTACTTGTATCATACAATAATAATAATAACACTCAGATTTAGCTCCAATTATAGTTAGAACACACTGTTAATAGTGTATATTCCCACCTACCTTGTGTCCAATAAATACACCAGATACTGTATGCCGCATACTGTAGTCTGTAATTTATATTGTGCTAGAACAGCAATAATGACTGACAAATGCTTCACTGTACAGCAGACTTGTCTAGAAGAAGTATGGATTGTATTGTTAACAGTATGGTGGGGAATGGTAGGGACTGCTCCCCTCTTCCCCTATAGTTAGATGGAATTCTGCCGCTCTCTGGGAATGAGAATCAATAACTCCACTGCCAGGAGAGAAGTTCAGCTGACCTGCAATCTATAAGTCACTGTGATGGTAGGTATCTGCTTTATCTGTGAAGCCAAGCGGAAGGGACGGTAAGGTCTGAGTTATAGACTGGAGTTATGCCACAGCTGAAACAATCCCCAAAGACAGCATCATTCACCGGCAAGGGAAAATAAGGCTTATGGGGCCCTCACTGAAGGTCTGCACAGTGTCTAGTAACTAGACTTCTCTGCCTCCGGCTACACTACTTCAGACCCAGTAAAGATTGGAAGAATGTAAATGTTTTAACACAATGTTACTTTTTTTTAAATTTAGACTACATTTTGATTTACAATGTGAAAGGAGGTGGAAGGTCCACTGTTGCACATGACATATAACCACTCATGGGAGGGGCCAAATCCATTAGCCTCCAGTGACAGACAATGTTGTAACAATTAAGGCACCCTGAAACCTCTAGCAAGTTTTAGTTGGAAGTAGTCCACTTCAAGTCAGCCAAAGTATTCAAAATATGTTGTTTTATATATGATGCAGTAGAAGACAAATTTGAATTTCTCACGTCTTGTCATAAAATGTTTGAATCGAGCTTGGGTGGCTTTAGCGCTGAAGAGCCACATTACATAGGCTTCCCGTTCTGTCTTTGACAAAAGTAAATAAATAATTTAGGCAAAATGAGGCAGTGGAAGCCAGTGGAAAACTCCTGGGGCAAAGTTGTCCCATTAGCACTGGTGGGAAATCTGTTAGACTAAGAGTGCCTGGCCTAGAGAGACAAGGCTCAAATGGGACAAATGACACCCGCTCTCTGCATTCATTTACTATAAGAGAATCAAAGCAGGCCAAATTTTGGGAGTAGAGCTGAGCCTCAGACAGAGAAGACACATGCACACGCACACACACATACACACGCGCGCACACACACACACACACACACACACACACACACACACACATTACTGTAAGAGGACATGCCTGCCACAGTCAACTCCAATTAATGTTGTCCATTCCTTAATTCACAACATGTGAAACAAGACAAACAAGCTTCCTATTCCGTGTTTTACCTCAATTCTGCAACTCTACATGTGGGTTAGGTTTTCATACAGTATTTCCATACAATGCATAAAAAGCATGACATTGTCCTATGCCAACAGAGGAATGTCCTCTCTGTGCTTACTTTACAACCACACAAAGAAAAGACTCACTTTAATTGAGAAACATGGTACATTAGTGGTCAGCACCAGCTGCAGTAGCGGGCAAGATTAAATTTGTTTTAACAAATTACGAGTTAGGCACCAGAAGAGAAAAAAATTCACAGACAGACATACTGTATCCTTATACCCAGTGGGATTAACTGATATATTTAAAAAACGTATCATGCAGTATATTAGTAAATATTGTAATAATTTGATTAAAACCAAAAGTGGTTAAAAAGGATTGCTCTTTCTACATTCAGTATCTTCTGCCACATTTCTGCCGCTGTGCTGCTTACCTGTCTCTAGAAACTCCTGGATGCTGCAGCTGATGACAGGCCCATAATCTAATCATATCCCAACACCAGCATACCACCCCATTGTGTTCCGCACCACGTAGAAGACCTCAGTGGTCCTTCCACAGCGTGTCTGCGTGTTCCCCGGGGCCATGAGCCTATTTCTAAATGACTGCTGTTGACAGCACTCCACCAAAGCAGGGGGTCAGGAGGTCCGACTCAATGCTCACACGTCTCTCAGCTCCACTTAAGAAACTAGCGCAGGCCGCCCTACACTGCTGTAGCTGGCCCTTCCCATAGCCTTGCTCTGAGCAACAGACTTCTCAGCCGTTCCACGGCTCCCAGTCACGGGTCAACGAAGACTAAGTGTATGCACATTTCCATTTCAACAGAACCAGTCAGCAGTACTGCACTGCTAGCCACACGGAGAGTGTACTGTATTAGAAACTGAAATTTAAGCATTTGGTTAAAATAGAAAGCTGCATTGTGCTAGGCCGAGGGTGAGCATGATTAAAAACTGATTTTTCACTATTATATATGTGTTACTCCATAGCAGCCTTTCAAGCACACTCATGCTGATTTTAATGTTATTATATTTGATAAAGTAACATTTCTAATGTTATGTTGCTATGATGCTATCCAAATCCTGTTTTATCTGAGTTACTTTGTGGACTGATATATTGTATTGCAACACATTGCTCCTTTCTACTGAGTTGCCTAGAGACAAAGGTGAAGCTAGATGTACTATGTTAAAAGAGAATGGAAACCTCCTCCAACTGAGAAACAATGGTATGGTAAAGATTAACCAAGTTGTCAATGTTTAAGGCATTATTAAAGAATTATAAAGACGTCTCTTGTCTGGCTCTATATAATATGGCTTTTTACATTTGTCTCTACAGGGTTAAAAAAGCATAGCTACAGAAAGAGTGATCAAATCTGATTGATACAGATTGAGACGTTTCAAATAAATCACTCTGGAATACCTGTAAAAAGCACATGTCAATCAACATTTTGACATATCAGTATTTCAAGCCAAAGTCTATTTTAATGATTTGAAAAGCAAAGCTCAACTAACAGAGCAGAAGAACATTTTGTTTCTGTGTTAAGGTAACAGAGATTTGTCTTTGTTACTTGTACCTCTATTGTGTGTGGCTGTATCATATAACAGGTTAGGATATATTTCATGAAGCTATACAGAGTAGTGAAAGCCAACTGCTGGTATGGTACTGTGCTGAATGTTACTGATCCAGCAGCTAAGCTCGTGAAGCCATGCATGTGTGTGTAAGACAATAGCTTCTGTAAAGAACCTCTTGCTGTTATATTGAGAAACCGAGCTCCGTTTCCACACCTGTTGCCTGGAGCCATACAGGACAAGCTATCTGCATCTCCCCTAATATTCACTTCTTAATGGACTGTGCCTTTGACAAGCTCAAGCATATCATAGTAAAACCGTAGCGTCCATGTTGAGAAGGCCAATCTACTATATACTGTACCTGACGAAAGCCAAGAACCTAAGAACATGCATTTTATTGTCACCAAGGCAGGGTTACAGTACACTGGAAACTATGAGGAACGCTTTTGAACGAGAAGGGAAATGGTTTAATATCTAGTTTAAAGCCAGAAAATAAAGAAATGAATTACAGCATATTCAAAGTCCTATAAGTAATCCAAGAATTTGGGTTTCATGGGTGAGAATAAGACAGTCTGACACAAATTGTTAATGTCTTTGATGTCCTGCACAGAGCAGACCAAAAGTGTCACTTTTCTTTCATCAGTGGCACTTCCTGGTTTCCAATTCTGAGGTTTGTATTATTTTCCAAATAATTGGACAAGACATGTGTGACTGTTTTGCTAATCTAATATTTTATAGAGATGAAAGGAAGATACGATGTCTGCCTTCATGATGCCCCACTTTGTTATGGGGTGAGGGCTGGTGGTAAAGCTCTATTGGTTTAGATTGAATCCAGAACTTGAGCGGGTAGGGGGGTGCAGGAAGACACCAGTGTTTGTTCTTTGGTATTGACAGTAGGAGCAAATACATAGCATGCCTTCAGTTTGCAGAGAAGAACTTGTTCAAAATTATTGCTGAACTTTGAAGTTGCATTGTGGTACTGTTGAAGGCAAACTATCTGTACAGCCAGTTAATCCCCCTCCCCCCTTTTCCCTGCTTAAAGACACAGAGCATGATAGAGGATAATTCAAACCAGCCTAAATACAAACCACAGAAGCATAAATAATTGAATAAAATAAGGAGTGGTTTTCAGAAATGCACCAGCAAATAAGTCTACAACTTTTTTTTCCATCTTTCTTTTGGACTCATCCTAAAAAGTCTGAGTCTTGTGGTGGAGGGTGAAGAGAGGGGGCCTAAGACTTTGGCTGCATCCAAGTGGGCCTGGCTGGCTTGTGGTTAGATTAAACCAAGGCTCTGGCACACCATGTGGAAATACCGTGCATCAAACGCCCCTGAAGCCCGTATAACACATAGCTTCATGCCTGGCATCTGAACATAGGTATTTGCTATACGTTTATAGCTTTTGGTAAGTGTTTGTCATGGGCCAGTGAGTGCATATCAGGTCAGTACACAAATTAAATAATTAATGGGAGGAAAATATAACCAACCATGGAAGTGGTAAATATTCATGCCTACTGAAAATTGCAAAAGAAAAAAGCAAAGATATTTTTACAGAAACTGAGAAATATTATATACTTTAAAATAAATAGATTTATGAATGATGAAGGACTTATGAATTGGTATCATTTTTTTATGCCAAATCTTACACTTTATTTCCCCCAACTTTTGTTTAATTTGTCTCAGTAAGGACAGCAGGTGGACTCCATTGAACTTTAACCTGAAAGTGTGAAACCAAAACACTGGCAACTGGCACTCTCACGGTAGACTGAGTGATGTGACACATTAGCGGAGCTATTAAAATCAAATAAGGCAGAGGCACCATGCATCTATAACTTCATCAACTTTGCCAATGTCATATAGTTTTGTTGTAATTATTTAAGTGGATAATGGCTTAACAATTGAATTGAATTAACTGTGTGTGGGAGGCACACACTTTAAGCAGACTGGGTCACTTACGCTATTTTCGCTGGTTCCTGAAGCTGGGGAAACCGTCCAGCCCAGCTCTGCCGTGGCGGTGGTGGAGTCCATCAGTGTCTCTGTGGAGGCGGGAAAAGGAAAGCACTGGTCAGATATGTAACCATAGAATTGCATTTATGAACATACCGCTGCAGCTCTGTCACCACAAAAGAATGAGGAAAAGAATGGGTCAAGAATAATGAATTTGTTTGTGAAAATGCAGCTTAATATCAGTGTATCTAGAGTTTAAAATACATTCTGAGCAATATAATTAGAAAGACTCATTCAACTAATGTAGAAGACCAAATGTTATTTTTGAAACAATTCCAAAACAACATGCATTGCATAACTATTGTAAAATCGCCTCACATATTATATTGGTTATGACTCTACAGTCTATGATTACATTGTCTGCAACAAGAAATGATGTACTCTTGTTAAGACTGTAGAAAGAGACACACTGGTTTGACCATTCATTTCTCAAGGCTAACATCATCAGTCATTGCTACTACATAGCCTATTCACTCAACTGCTTCATAACAGGTCAGAAATATCTCACTCAACAGACATGTGCGTTTGACCCTGTGGCTTTTTGGGCCAAGCAGCAGGGTGGAAAAGCTAATCTCGGGGGGGATGGAGGGGGAGAGGCCACCCTATATGCTGTGGATTAACTGGTGGAAAGAAACACCTCCAATAATTGGGGTCAAAGCGAATGTGTCTCCTGTTTGTCATGAGGTCCTCTGTTGCAAGTGGACGGCATTCCAATGGCCTTGCAAGACTCCTTAGCTGCAATCTTTTTAGCCCCTCCCTCTGTAAACATTAACAATGTCCTAACTATCTATCTGATTCTACCTCCACATTCAACTGCTCTGTCTTTCTTTTATTATTTTAGTTTCCGTATTTGTCTCCTTTCTCCTGTGTGTAGTGGAGAGCACGTCTAATGAATATCCTTTCCCAATTAGATCCTGGGTTGGGCTCCAGGGTTGAGATCCAGCAGATGGACAGAACATTCATAAGGTGCTAGGTGTCAGCTGCAACAGCAAAAGGCCATTGGGGGATTTAAAAGACTCATTGACAGACATCCTACTCTTTGCTCAAAGTCACTGGTGCTACGATATGTCTCTCTTGTATTTCGAATCTGCTGAAATGCTGAAATTGTTGTTAAAGAGCGATCATAATATAATAATTCAAATAAATCTATTTCGAAGGAAACTTAGTGACCCCTGACAGCATTTTATCCTCATAAGATAGACTCTCCCAGCACATGCCCAGTCGTGTACCAGCATGCAGAAGGCTTAAGAGACATCCCGTTGTTCCATAACCCTGGAGTTTGTCTGATTTATACTCCAGAGTGAGCCATAGCTTTTAATTAAAAGCCTTCACATGCGTCAGTTTATTTCAGGAGATTTTTTCCTTGTGAATCAGTCTCTCCAATATGCGCAAGACATAATAGCAGATTTCTCTTCCCATTCAGTTATCACAAAGCCCAAATCGTATAATTAACCATATATGAGACTGCATTTGTGCAGCTATTGATAACCTCGTGTGTGACTCCAGGCTGAGCAGTCTACTGGATGGGTGTTAGCCAGTGAAATGGTAATCATCCCCCGCAATGATAATGATAATTAACTGAGAAGTAAAGGGAAGAGTTATGATAAAGGACCCTTGGTGGCTGTCTAGGGGG
This sequence comes from Aphredoderus sayanus, assembly GCA_027564795.1. Taxonomy (NCBI): domain Eukaryota; kingdom Metazoa; phylum Chordata; class Actinopteri; order Percopsiformes; family Aphredoderidae; genus Aphredoderus; species Aphredoderus sayanus. The sequence continues at coordinate 25,290 of JAODUG010044919.1, read as the reverse complement.
TGAAGAACGGGGAGTGAATTTCCCGAGAAATACCAACGTGTTGCATCTCCATTCCTCTCTATCTTCCTCTGCCACCGTTTCTCTCTCCTTCTGCTGCTTCATTTCCTCTGCCCTCCTCTCCTGCATCTGGCTATCGCAGTCTCCCTGCTCGCTTCCCTGCTCCCGCTTCTCTGTCTGTCTCCCACTATCAGTGACTCACATGCTTGACGAGTACTGTAGCAGCTCGCCCTCAAAGACGGATCCCCTTTCCTCCTCCTGCTGATAGTATACAGGGGTGGCAGGCACGCAGATTCATTACCTGCCATGGCGCAGAGCATATACTGTACCTCACCACTGTCAACTGCTGCCTGGTTCGGTCAGCGCTGACTGAACATACCTGTCGCTTAATCAGAAGCACGCACGCACACACACACACATACATACTGCACAGGTGCTCCACTGAACATCAGATCAGTTGGTCATTTTCACTTACAAACACACACCCTGCCTTGACCGTGTAACCACTGGAATGCTGAGATTCATGGGAAAAGTCTGAGATGTCTTCAGAGAAGGCACACAGGCATAGAGAACCGCGATTGGTCACGCCAATTTGTGGGCTGGTTAGCGTTGGCTTGCTTTGCATGGACTGTATGTACCATGGGCTTAATCCCCACACAGTATTGACAGAAACACAATATTTTCTTAACATTTGTTTCAAATGTGGAATTAATCTTTACATGTCTGGAAACAGACTTCTCAATACATGTAATTAAACTTGGTTCATTCAATTTGATGGGTGCTTCATGTTGTTCACTTTATATTATTGAGAATCTTAAACAACCTGGGTGTGGAAGGCTAGCTGGAACATCTTTACCTCTGATACTTTCTTACCTTTCTGACTAACTGAAGGTGCAGATGGTAATGGTATTGGCTGGGTAGTTGGAGAGATATATACAGTATATTTAGGGAGTCAATACACATTCACACCTGCAGAGTCAAAGAGCAGAAGAAAGTATTCTATAGATGTTTGGAACTATGGTGTTTGTATCCCTAAACAGCGGTGCAGGTATGTGTTATGAATGTTTAATGTAAAATCTAAACAGAAATTGTAAATAATAAGTTGCAACAAAAAAATATATATTTTAAGTTTTAACTCGTGTTTTTAACAAAAAAAAAACATGTTTCACTTTTTCATTTACCTGACACCATTTTGAGGGGGGCCATGAATATGCAATGCATCTTGGGATTCTTAAAAATGCATACGAGCGTACTTTGTACAACACTTCCTGAGACTCCTGAGGGAGTTTAATGCTGATCTGAATGTTTTCCATTGAGAGGCCTGAAGGTAGAGAAGGGGTGGGGGGAACTTTAACAGCAGGGCTCAATGCTGCGTCTCAGTTCAAAGAAAAAGGCAACAGCATTTAAAATAAATGTCAAAGTGAGCAGCTGTTCACAAGCTGTCAAACAAAAACATACCCCTGTTAAATGCAATGAAGAAAAGAGTGTTTTATATCCACTAACGTGCAAAACGTGTGGTTGGCTGTAAGGAAAAATCTTTTTGCGGTTCTTAGATTTTAACATGCCAGTAACCTGGATAATACAGTCCCTGCACACCATATTCTGCTTGCAGTGCTGTGTAAGTCTCTGAGTCTAGCCTATCTCTGTATTCATCTGCTTGGCACAGCCTACTGTATGCTTGTGCGCATAGCATTCTTGTTTTGTGCCTGTGTGCACCTTGGTGCAAGATTTATGGTTGACTTAGGATGCTGAAGTGACCATCCCTGCTCTGGCCCGAGGACAGAGGTCAGAATTTGAGAGACTGATGGCCAATTAGTGTGTGGGCTTAGACAGAATCCGGCAGTTTGACAGATGGATGAGAGCTTCACTGGCTTGGTAGAGTTTTGAAACTCTCCGGGAAGAAATGCAACAAGTGCAAACATATATAAATAGATGCCCCATTTTCTTTCCACACATATATACAGTACACACACACACACACACACCTAGTAAAGGTAGCATACAGTATATACTGAAGGTTTTCAATACAGTAGTTCTGAAATTGCTTTGCATCTGGACAAATACGAGATTTGAAACCAAAATAGAAATGGGTAAAAAGTGTGTTTTCTGGTTTAATTTGGATACGTTTTAAGGAGCTATTGGCCTTCTCTATGTAGCAGCTCATAGGCACAAGTCAATTTTATATTCTTGGTATAAACTTCAGCTCCAGCTCTTGTCGGATTAAAAATCCCTCAACACTGAATATGAGATCAAAGTATGCCACTTAAGGGGTTTCCACTGCTGTGATAACACCAGGTTACAAGGAAGCGTGGCATAAAACCATCCAATGCGTGAACCTAAAATTAAGTGCACAAGACTTAATTATATTAAGTAACATGTATATTAATAGTAATCTATACTGTGCCTGGAATCATTACACTTGATTACACTTCAGTTACTCTGTGGGTGGATTACTGTATGCAGCATTCCAGAGTACCATGAGCATGCTAAAAACATAACTATATAGTAGCAGAACATAGTGCACACAGCCAGAGAATTCTGCCCAGATTAAGAGTGATATACCCCAAGTGAGACCAGCATCATCGCACAGGAATGATTCATAGCTGCAATGATGGACAGGGCTGCTGTACGGCTGGTTGGAAAGAACAACAGTCTGATTGGCTTAGAGGGAGGATGTAGTGAGGGGATGGTGCCCCTGGTCTTGTAACAGTGGAGCTCAACTTATCTGCCAGTGCAGACAGCGTGCCTACCAACACGTCTATGACGTCTCTCTGTGGTGACTGAGTTCTTAATCCCACAAAGAAACAGGAGCCTTGTGGTGACATGGAACCGGTTCAAACCTCAGTAGAAAGACTTTGTCTTCAACCCCCCCTCCACCTCAATGTTTCAAAGGCAGCTTGGCATGCAGTCTTGGGTATCTGCTGCACTTAACCATGTGTCACTGCTCAGACATCGTTCTATCTGGGAGATTCATGAGAATAAGGGGGGAGGGGGTTCATGTCAGGTCCAGGAAAGCCAAGACTGGGGTCAGGATGATGATGTTGGCACACATTGACCAATGGGGTGGGCACAGAAAGTAAGTATGAGACAGCCCAAGGCATTAGAGAACTGTGGTGCGTTTTCCAAGGCAGCAGGCAGAAGAGGGAAGGAAGAGGAAGCTGGCTAGCTGATTTTGGCATAGGCCAGTGCCCTGTGAAATACGCTACCCCACACACACAGACAGAATGTGGAGTGCTCCGAGAGCACGGTCTGTTGACAGAATGATACAGCATGCCGTTCCCAGGGGGCCCCAGCAGGATGTACTACAGTAATCCATACACAGCCAAGCTGTGTTATCATTCAGTGTAACTCAGCTTGTCACTGGGACTAAAGAAAAAAGGCAAAAAGAAGAAAAGTCCCTTCAATTTCAAATGTCAATTTTGATTCAGATATATTATGATAAATAATAATAATAATAATAATAATAATAATAATAATAATAATAATAATAATATATATTTCAGTACAATTTTATTTGATGTATTGCAGTTAAAATCACTACTTTACCTTATACTATGTAGGCCTATTCTACACTACTATATCATTATCAATCATAATCATCAGTTAATAATTATAATTGAGTCATAAACATTATTGCATTATCTGCATAGTGTAGCGCAAATGACAGTGTTGCTATAATGTAAATAAGCCAAACCAACCTGGATTTATTGTGCTTCATAAAATACTAAGCTATTTTTCAGAAACAGTCGCTGTCCTACCTGAGGGGATTACAACCCCCTAGTGGTCATGCCAATCATTCAAAAGCATATTTTGCCTTTCCTCTGCGTGTCAAAAAGATGTTATTGCTATTAGTGGCACCTGCAGGTTCATCATTAGCACACAGTTTGACTGGCCATTAAAAAGTAGTTAGCTCAGAGTGACACCATATTTCACGGTGCTCTAGTGCTTCACGGTGAACGCACAGGCATCACTCTAAACAGTCAAGTGTGTGAGGCAACGAGTCACCTGGACAACCGTGGCCTATGCACTGTATAGGAAACCTGCCTAATAATATAGTTGAGAGGATTTATGTATGCTTTCCATATTTCCACAGTCCCCGAAAAACCTATGGAGACCAGTTTACCAGATGAGAAAAATTCTATATTCCTCACTGGAAAAGTTCGTAAAAATGGGTTCCAGGCCATTATGAGCAGCGGCCAAAGAAATTGAGTGGAGTGGGTGGGGGGCGGGGTGGTGTGGAGGGGTGACATCCATGGCTCCAATACGTTTCACTGGGTGATGTGCACATCCACAGCACACATGGTTCCGATACCACAAGTAACATAGAAATGCACAAATGACTTTGCGTCAAAGTGACAGCTTTTCAGGCATCATTAGTAATTAACTTGATGGATATAATCATGACAAGCCTCCTACGCCTTGCCTGCGAGACATCCTGGCTAGAAAATGTACACAGCGCATGCAGTAACACGATGAGGCATTCTGTTTCACAGCTGCATGATGGGGTCCCCCACATGGTGTTGCTATAGGTCACACATGAAGATGTATCGGCCTATGCACAATAGTGGCCGGATATTCTGTCACTGGTCCCACCAAGATCCCCTCCCCCTTTCACCACCATGCATGTGTGAATTGAAGTCAGACCTTCGTCATTTATATTACATGATATAATGCATCTGCCAGGGAATAAGCATCCACATGACAACCGTGTGGACTGGCAGGCCTGACCTAGTCTAAAGTACATGGAATGAGTAGACCCATAATGTCAACTGAAGATGACATTTCTATATGCTGAGAGGTGGAAAAAGACAAATTCCCACTCAGTTCGAGCATGTGCATGTCTTAAGTGTATGTGTGTGTGTGTGTGAGTAATGGGTATCTGTTTTTATTATGACAGTCTGGCCTTGTTTGGCTGATAAAAGGATCCACCCGCTATTGGATATCTGGCCCTACTAAATCCTTCTACATTAACCACCGAGTGCTAAGACAAGTCATTAAAGCCTCACAAACACGTCTAGTTTATGGTCTGGTCTACAGGCCTTTAAAGAGCCTTTCAAGAGCAGTTGTAAATTCCTTTGTATAAGGCCAGGTTGGAATCAGATCCTTATCATTCCAGGTTTGCTAATAGATGACCTGTTGAATTAGATTTGTGGAAAGAAAATCCATCCCATAATAGACACCAAGGTCTAAAGCCAGTATGTGCACCAACACACACACACACAGCCCACTGAACCCCTACATGCTTAAAGTGGACATTCCATGCCCCTTTTCCATATGTTGACACAGTTCCTTGAGCTTACAATGCAATATACGTGGCATGCTTAGAGGAAAATACCGCATAGATTATGTGGAATAGCACCAATGCCCATTTTAAACATTTTCTCAGAAAACAGCTTTCAGTGACTGTTGCTTTAAATCCAATGAGCCACTGCTCACCCTGCTCCTTCTTCTGCGAAGTGTGCTGACTGGCTTTGTTGTTGAGCTGTAGGAGATAATACTGCCTCTGACACAGCTGACCAGCTAACCAGCCACTTATATCCACCATCACGTGTTATTTCATGGAAAAAAGCTTTACTATAGCACAAAAATCACAGCTGTCCTTGCCCGCTACAGGAATATTATGAGGCAAGCTTGCCTAATCTTAGGCTACTGATATCATTTTGGCTAACATAACACAATTAGTGATTATTCGTTTTAACAAGAAATGTTAAAGTTAAACTAAGACTAAAGCTATCTTTGCTATTATCACAGACATAAAGTTAAATGTTTTTGACCCGATATGACCGACCACTGATCCAGATAAAAGCAGCTGTAACTCACTTGGCAAGGGATCACTTTTTGGTATGACACTGTGAGCTACTTAGGGTGTGCATACTGGGGATCGACTTCAGTTCCTTATAGCTTGTATATTTTGCTGAATACTACGGTAGCTGGCTATGGGTGTTCCTATCCTCATAGGGGGGTTACCATATAAATTGTGAGGAGCTTCTATGTAGAAAGCATGCACTTTTCTAAATCGCTTGTTTCTCCGCTTTTTTCTTCGGTTTTCAAAAACAACAATAAATATTAGATTTTCATGGAATTACTCTTTTAAACATTACCATTTAAACCAATAACAAGACTATTGCTAGTAATTGGCTGTGCTTACTTCATAATTAAAACTGAAAGATAAATAAAGCCTAGAGTACTGTACCTACTGTAAAATAATGAGGTGCTGGTGTTCCTAATATAGCATACTGTACACTCACTAACTAGAGTACAATGTGTGTGTGGATGTGCATTATCTGCGCAGTCTCACACAGACACTACAGAGAGAGAGAGAGATGGGGAGACTGAGAGAGAGAGAGAGAGAGATGGGGAGACTGAGAGAGAGAGAGAGAGAGAGAGAGAGAGAAAGAGAGAAAAGAGAGAGAAAGTAGTCCCTCTTAGAAGCAGTAGGCTAGGTTTGTTTTTCAACAAGTTTATACGTTTATAGTTTATAGAACAACTCATCTTTATATAATTATAGATACAGTACAGGCTGCTTTAATAATAAATCATCTTTATTTATAGAGGATTTTTTGAAATCCATGTTACAAATTGCAACATTGTATTGAAATTGAATTTTCCCTTGTTGAGGCAAACATAGGTCTACTATTTTAGTATGAACGCCAAATCACCCTTTTGGAAACTGAAGCCTGTATTAGCATCATCTTATTACCTCTATTACGAACATGTCATATGATAAATGAATGCATATTTAAGACCATTTCCTCAAGGCTCAGAAAACACTGTAGTACTTAAAACTAAACAAAAAAATATTAATCTTTGAAAAGCTTAAGTTGCATGTCAGCACACATACAGAAAAAAAACACCAACTATTACCAGCTTTCACTTGTGGTTTTGGAGTCAAGCGGTAACGAAAGAATAAAAATGGTCCTCGACTTCCCTGTGTTTAATGATGAATGTGACTCATCTGGAGCTGTAAATGTTTCATGAAATCTAAATAAATGAGGAGCTGCTCCTTGCTAACGCACCAGTGTGTTTGACTTAGGCCATTCATCATTATGCAATCAGCAATAATCCCTCTGGGTATACTGTACCTGGGAAGACGTTGCATACACGTGGCAAGTTGGAAAGTGACTCACAGAGTGCATAACCACAGAAAACCCATGTTGGTTTGCATTACATCTCACAGACAGGTCTCGGGTTGGTAACTTGTGTAAGGTGATGAGAACACGGGAAGCTAAATGTACTGTTGTCGTTTATGATTTGCCAAGATAGTCATTGTCATTGACACTAATTGGACTTTATATTATAGCAAAGTATTATTACTGTAAGCGTGTGCAGGGCAGAATAAGGAACGTTATCTGTACTATAGTGGCCTATTCTGCCATGCACGTTTACAGTAATAATACTTTGCTGTAATATAATTGTATTTTTCCATTTTAAGTGTAAATCCAAAATGAAGTTTGTGAATGATTTTGATGTAATTTAGCACACACCATGAATCCTGGTTACTGCCATCTTTCATTTTCAAAGAAAAAATTAGGTGTACTCCTAACCATATGTCAAAATATACAGAACAACTCTCAATCAAACCAGTTACCCTCACACACCCTGCTGAATCGCAGTCAACATGACAAAACATCAGTTAGGGTGACCACATTAAAAGACCCATTACTGTAAAGGGGAGATGAAGGGAAATCTGTGCACCCTGCTCTGACTGAAACCCCATGTGTGCTTTATGCATGTCTGGGAAAGGTATTGGCAACAGCTGTGCTTGTCTTTTATAGAGCAGAACCGCCATCACACACACACACACACACACACACACACACACCTAGATACACACATACGCACACGCGCACACACACACACACACCCTCCCACCACTACCTCCAAAGTATGCTGAAGTACACCGCTCCCACAAACTAATAAAATGCAATGCAGATGAATTATTATAATGATCATGAACAAATGTAGCCTGCTCAATCATTCAGATACAGTACCTTTATCATCTTCTGCTTTGGGATTGTACTGTGTAAACCTACCCTGCTACGCCTCTCTGTCAAGGTATACGTTTCCCTCTCGGGCTTAATGAAAATCCTCCGTTCTACTTGCAGCTCCAGGGGCGCCTATGTGCGCGTCAAGCGCAGGAATACGAGCAGGGCCATTGATGTGCGCGAGCATCACGGGGTCAAGCTAACAAAGTTGATCCATCGCTAGTCGATGCTGCCTCTCTGCCAAGGAAGCCATCAGAGCTGGCTGTGTGTGCGTGGACACTGCCACACACACACACACGCACATGCGCGCGCACAACAGGACTACGCACACACGTACAGTACACACACATACACACACCACACATACACATCTCTCCTCCTGATGACCTGCAGTGAGTTAATCAATGGTGCACTTGGTCTGCATCTCAACATGGCCGTGATGTTCAGCAGGGCGCTGCTACTTAAAGCAGCATGTGAATCACATGCACGCCTTAAATATGATGAGGCAGGGACGGGAAAGTAAAGATGCCTTGTATGCATGTGTGTGTGTG
>JAODUG010044919.1:0-15000 GCA_027564795.1 Aphredoderus sayanus | reverse complement strand
GTTGAGTTATAGTAGTTCCCAAATTATGATGTGTGTGTGTGTTCATGTGCGAGTGTGTGTGTTTATTTATGCCAGTAAATCTCCACAGATAAATTCAGGATTACAGTGTGTAATTTGTAAACTAAACTTTGGAAAAGAAATACAACAGACGTACAAACGCACACACACACACACACACACACACACACAATTGAAACAATTGTACAGTGACAACATTTCGCAAGATGTTTGTTCCATTTTTAAACAAGCCTACAATCGGAAAGCCTCTCCATGATGATGTAAGGGGCATAATAGTAGGTTTTCGTAAGAAAATAAATCTGTCACACACACCAGTGATAAAAAATACATAAATGACCACATATTGTAAGGGTTTACGAAAAGTCACATGCACATGCTATTGCCTCAATATGCCTGTCAGCTGGCATTAGACTGAGAATGGGAAGGTGTAGGCCAGACCATGCCTATGGCCCCTTAACTCAGATAAATGTTTGTTTAACAACCTGTGAGGTAAACAAACTCTGTCTCAACTAAAGTCCAGGGAGACCCCTCTGTGGGTTCTGTTGTTCTGTGCGGAATGCAATGTCATACCTGCCTTTAAATCTGTTTCTTTTGTAGCCATTACAGCCACTTAGAGTGACAGAACACTCTGTTTCCCTTATCTTCAGTGTGTCAAAAAAAAATTTGTTTGGGTCTGTCTAACCTTGGTTTTACCTCCTCACCATGTTTACCTGTGACATAGATAAAAGACTGATTGCTTTTGAGCGACTCTAAAAAAGGGACTACAACCCTCTGTCTGTCTACGACTTTATGGTTTCATTCTTCCGGAGAAAAAGGCGTATTTCAACACCGAGGGCTGCTGGTGACAGGTGAGGCCAGAATAAAGACATGTCAACGCACAAGCACAGACTAATGGCAGCGGTCAGAACAGGCCACAAGAGGGAGAGAGAACGGCGGTGTTTGTCAACGTGATTGATTCTCCCGGCCTCCGGACCACTGGCAGAGCTCAAAGCCCTGTTAAAACACAAGAAGTAGCCGTTGCTATGGTAACTAGCCAGAGTTAGCGTTGCCGAGGTGTGATGGGCCGAATTATATAAAAAATAAAGCAGGACTTGTGGATTCCTTTGATCCCAGTCACAATTTCTTTCCTCATCGTGGTTCTCTAGACAGAGAGCAGAGGACATGTTGAGCTGAGCTGAGCTGAATAGGCACAGGGTCCTCTCAACGTTAAGGTACGGTATATGTAGACTTGTAGGTACGGTATTTGTAGACACCGCCCAACATTTTGGTTTCCTCTCTGGACGTCATCTCCATCTGGATTGCATTGCACAGAACCAGTTAAATCCAAGGCTGTTCCCCCTGGTTGAGCTTTGGCTCCACTCTAAACTCCTAAATCATATCTCATTCTGCTGATATAAACAAATAATTCCCCGCAACGGGCTTCATCATTTGAAAAAGATGTTGTGCTCTCTCTTACATTGTCTACAAATCCTTCCACTTACTTCATCTCTTAATTAAGTTTTTCCATAACAGTTTCCTCCAAAAATCCACCTTTTTAGACTACAACTATACAGTAGGCTCCATATTAGAGGAATTTTGTATCTGACAAAAAAACACGCATCTACAGATAGACAAAACACACAAAACAGGAATCCTTTCACAAAAACACCAGTGCAAGGCAAGTAAAAAACTGGAGCCTTCCAGAATGGAGGATGAGAAAGCCAAAAGCTTTAAAAGTAAAATGGTTTTAGAAAGGCTTTTAGAAAATCATGTCAATGGCTACATACTATTCATTGTGCTTCTATGTGTGTGTGTGTGTGTGTGTGTGTGTGTGTGTGTGTGTGTGTGTGCGCGTGTGTTTGGGTGTCTTAATTTCTTCAGTTTGACACCTGTTGTTGGCTTTCTACCACAAAGCCTATTGAGATCCAGTCATCAAGCATTAATGCTAGAGAAAAGCTACATACTGTATATATATATATATATATATATATATATATATATATATATAGATACAGTAGTAAATAAAAAACAATAATGTATACAGTATTTGACAGGAAGTGGTTCCCAGCCGAGACGCCTGGGCCAATGTGTTAATTACAAACTGGGCCAGTATGTGTGGCTAAAGTCTATGTGAGAGAAGGGTTGGGGAGGTGGTGGGTATCCAAGGGGTCCTCGCAGGCAGCCATTTGCCAACGTTCGCCTCCCATCAATATCAGCAACGATTAATGAGGGTGAGGCAGGGAGAGAGCAGAGGGGGCTCAGGGCGAGGGACGGGGGGGGGCAGCGGCCAGGTGTCGGAGGAGCCACAGAATGGGAATAAAGGGGACATGGGCAGTGATCCGCGAGGAATTCAAGCCAAGCGTGGGGTGGGGGTTGTGTTGCTCTGTTATATATGGCCATCTAACAAGTCACTGAACCACTATCGAGTAGGAACACATTTCTCTCAGCCCCACTGCAACATATCTCTGGTTAAAAGCTGCATTTGTGTTGTGTATAAGATCTACTAGGCTATTTATTTCTAGTTCCTCTCTGTTGTTGTAGCCTCGCTTTAGCACTTTCATGTCCTTGCAATTAAGCAGACAACAACTTGGTCCTATTGACTCAAGAAACCATTTCCACCTGTTTTCATAAATACTAAGACATTACGGCCTGACAGCAGCTCAGCTTGTTTAGATCAAGGATTTTCTGTGGTGAGAGAGGAAGAGGAAGGATTAACGAAGGGAACTACAGCTGGACGTGTGAAGGCCTTTTAATGTTTGTGACGGAGACAAAAACACACGTTCAGGCCTTGAACCGCTTTCCTCCCCGAGAAGCAAAGGTCCCTCTGTGGATGAAAAGAGTTGTGTTCCTCCAGCCTTTTGAGAGCCTGATGATTATGTGTTTTGTTGTACGTTGTGCCTGTTGGGCATGTGGGTGGCCATACATGTATAGTACGTGAGCATTAGGAGTGTGTGTGTGCTTGTGTGCGTGCATGCGTGCGGTGTGTTTCTCACACATGTATCACGTGTGTGTTTTTGTACCGTCTGTGGTGACCTGACCATGGGTGTACTGTATATACTGTCATTGTATGCCCAATGAGTTAACATTAGCATTGCGTGTGTGTGTGTGTGTGTGTGTGTGTGTGTGTGTGTGTGTGTGTGGGTAGGGGGGGTTATGTCTATCTCTCATTCTCATTCTGTGTCACCATGGGTCATGTGACCACTGGCCCTCACAGAGCCACTGGGCTGAGCGCATGTTAGGGCTGCACGCTCGTTTCATTGTTTGTGGTGGATGCCTTGCTGCTGAATGCAGGCAAATCAATCCTGAAACATCAGCATCAACTAGACGCACGCGCACACACACACACACACACACACACACACAGTGGACTGGACGAGACAGGACAGAGGCAGCATTGTGCGGGCTTGTCTCTGGGAACTGATTCAAACGCAATAGAGAGGGGGGTATTTTTCTCCTCGTTTATCTATCTGTGTGCTTTCTCCTTCTCTCTCTGGTCGTTTATTTAGGCTGTCTGGTGGTCTGGCGGGAAGTCTCTCTCTCTCTCTCTCTCTCTCTCTCTCTCTCTCTCTCTCTCTCTCTCTAACACTCTTTCTGACTCTCTCTCAGAGTCTCAATTTGCTTGTGGTAGGTTTTAAATCCTACAATGGCTAAAGGTACAGAACATAAATACAGTATGGGGAATGGGAGTGCAGGCAGTCAAAGGGCTAATTTGATATCCCCATGTTACAGTACAGTACATCTCTGCTCTATTTGGCCCTGCAGTTGCATTCTTCCAAAGACTAATAAAGCCCATTTTGTCTGAAGACAATGTGAATCCTTGCATCAGAATGGTAGACTACAGTGTACAAGATACTCTTGGCTGTCGTGTTTGTGAAGTGGGGTGATAAAGGGGGCTGTAACCCAGGTAGGTTCAGAAGGATATTGGCATTCAAGCAACAGGTTTGTATAGAGCCTGTGCAGGACAAGAAAGTATTGCTAGTGTGTGTCTTGTGCTAAGTTTGCTAGTGTGCTAGTGGCCACTTATCTGCTTCTGCCTTCAAACTAGTGCTAGATCTAGTATCATTAGCTTGTATTAATGTTTCAAAACATCCTCAGGCATCTTTCAGGCGGGGTATCTCCTTATTTACTGCATGAATAAAACCTGCTTTACTAAGAACTACTTAAAGAGGAAACCAGAATTGTGACGGGTACATACACACACCCAATATTGTGTGGGTGGTGCAGGAACCCCACCTATTCATTTCCCAGCCTCCAGCGGCCAAATAACACACACTAATCCTTTAAAAATGCAGTCAGCATAATGAATAAAGTATAATGTTGCATAATAAGACATCCTCACTGCGAGTAGCATGTGATGTCATGTTAAAAAGGTACAGACCAGTCCAGACAGCCCTGTAGACATGCTGCTGCTTATCAGAGGGTCAGCTTTAAGCTAAATCAAACAAAACCATTTAGGGGGGAATGTTTGGATGAAATGTCCTCACAGCTGAGAGAGCTGGTTTCCTTCGGCTCCAGACGGCTCAGTCATTTCTGCGCTTCACACTGGCACTGGCAGGGAGAGTGTTTGAGGGGGAGTCAGAGAGAGACAAGGACTGGGAGAGAGAGAGAGAGAGAGAGAGAGAGAGAGAGAGAGATGCTGCTTTTCAGCATGACAAGTCTGCTATGGCACCGGTTGCCTCCCATCCCCACCTCCCCTCTATCTCTCTCTCCCCAGTGACCTGAGAGGGTGTTAGGACCGTTGCGGAACACCCAGCCCCATCCACCACATTCAGACAGGGGCTAAGAGGTTAATTGAACCTCCATGCTGTGCCTTCCTCTGTGTAATTTACTGTGATTAATGCATAGAGGTTACTGTCAGACTCATTTACTAATTGTCCGAAGCGGCACATAATTAACCACATCTGTAAAAATGTGTCTGAAAGTGTATAGAGGCTGGGTAGAGCGCTGGGGGCCTGCGTCCAGACCGCTCTGTGCCACTTACTCAGAAGACGTTGATTTTAAAACCTTGGCTCTGCTGTCACATTATCAGCCGAGCAGAGAGGCTGCATGAGCGGTCATTTCTGATTTGCTTGTACTGGAAAAGCAGTCAAAGACGCATCTGGCTCCGATTAGTGAATCATATCTTATTTATTTATTTCGTTTAAAGAATGTTCAACGGAGAATGGAGGCTCAGAAACAATGCCGGTCATTGTTCTGACTATTTAAAGCAAATTAACAACTCACCACCTACGGTATCTGAACCTGTCCCCCCTTTGGAAAAGTTTCCAGCAAAAACTCCTGACGTTTCTGACATGTGCAACTTTGCATCAAGGGAGTGTGTGAAAACACGGAGATCACAGCATGCCCCTCTCACAACGCCTTTCTGACAAACAAACGTGATATCCAGGATAAAGCTTTCAAGTAATCCTGCCAGCCTCTGCCTCTCTAGTGCTCCCTGTGTCACTTACTTCTGGGGATTCTTTCTTGCCTTGGCTGTCAGACAGCTCTTGTGTTGCAAAGAATACTGCTGCGCACAAAAGCAAAGGGGAAGTGCATTGTGGGAAGCAAAGGCTCACCTTGATACAGCTTTTGTTTTGCATTACCCTAAATTCCTCACTGGCATAAGAAATAAACACAATTCTTGGAAATGTCACTAATGTCAGAAATTATGAAAGTAATGGTATAAAGACTTCAGCTCCCGAGAGACTTTATTTTTTCAATGACTAAATTCTCCTGGCGACGTGCTCCCTCAGCTTATCTCTGTGGGAGTGTGTGTGTGTGTGCACGCATTCATTTCCCTGTGTATGCTCTCTGCTGTGGCGTGCGCCTGCATACGTCCAGCACATTCTGCCAGCCCATTGCTGTTTGTGACCTTGTGTCCGTGTGTGTGTGTGTGTCCATGTGTGTGTGTGTGTGTGTACTCAGCACTAAGGGGACCTGGTGTATTCTCTCTCTCTTCCATGAGAATAGGTACTTTTAAATGCTGGGTTACATGGCAGAATCAGGGGAGGGCTTCAGGGTATTTGCATGCAATAAAAAGCCAATGGCCTGAAGTGCCATTATTTTCACAGTACACAGCTCCTTGCACTTTAGCGAGGAAATGCAAGTGTCGCCAATATTTAGTTGCATGTGGGTGTGTGCGTCTGCAGCAAAAAGCATTAGGCTACCGTAAGTACCCGCAGGTTTGTTTGAAAGAAACAAGAGACAGCTTTCATGTTGGTGCAAGTTTGGCTGAACTTTCTTTGGTCAGAACCATGCTGTTCTGTCCAAAGAAGAAGATGCACTCGCGATGTCCCTATACACATAGCTTTCCTGTTTCAAATGCCAGTACTTTGCCCTATCTGTTGAAAACAGCCTTCTGAAGCTTTGTCCCTTTCATTGCATCACTAGTATGACTATTGTCACAGTGCTAGAGGTAGAGTGTGACACCGTAGAAGCAAGTGGCATGTATACCTGTAACATTTCATTTAAATGTTATTAGGCTATTTATGAAGGGCAATAGCCAACCGCATTTACAGTAAGTGGATGATTAATGCATAAACTAAATTGCATCAACTTTAGTTAAAAGAGTGTTTCACCACCAAAGCGCCTCTATAGGAATTTCAATGTCATATTTAAACACAAGCCAACATTAAGGACTAAATACAGCAAAAGACACATTTGACTGCCGTTAATTGATATTTATAAGGACCAATAAAATTTCAAAAACTTGATCTCTACAATTCTCAATGGCCTTGCCAGCAGGACAGAATAATACAATAATGGATTCAAACATATTCAGATTTTATGCAAAGTCAAGTCCTTACTGAATATATAAATTATTTTTTTCTTACTCCAAGGTGAGACAGGAACTCAGCTGCATTGATATTATATCAGCTTTGCATTCACATGGCCATCCAGTATCCAATAAAAAATTTTTTAAAAAACATTGACGCAGCTGAACAGTAGTATGCTAAATGTTCCATGTATTGTATGTTATGAAAAGTGAGAGACAGCCATTTGCCTTATTAGCCTATAAACAATAAGGAAAAGGACTGTTTTCCACATCTGCGCTTGTCTTGTAAACAGCGTGGTGAGTCAAACAGTGCATCTGCGGTTGTCTCCGGGGGAAGGGCAGAGGGGAACGTGGGATTGTGGGTCGTAATTAATTTACTGCTAGATTACACTGGATAATGCCCGTATCATTACAAAATGAGGTTGACAGTGGTCTCAGCGTGGATGGTACAGGACATGTGTGGCAGAGCTGTGGGCTTCTGTGTTTGTGTGTGCATGTTTGTGTAAGGATGTTTAGACACACACACACTGAGGAATATTATGGCCCTCGGGCCCATGTTAAGTGGGAAATGGCGTTTAATTACACTAACAAATGTACACGAGCAAGTGGCCTGTTGCATAAATCATTTAAACAAAATAGCTGCTGCATGATGCATAGGGTTGCAGAGGAGCATTTCTGGTCTCCAACTGGAAGAATGAGAGGCCTTAACAAAACAATTAGCCTTAATGAGAGAGGAAGGAAGACTGTGAAACTGCATCGCATTTTAGAGGCACTTGCTATAGCCACTTGATTGATGAAATTATGAAGTCTACTGTGGAACGTTCCTTTCACAGGGGTGTGTACATGCTATACTAATACTGAGCTATGGACCTGATTCTCTGCATTTTTTAAACAATCACAATGTTTCCTTGAGCTTATATGACACAATGTGTTTGTAGTGTTGCACGCATAGGGAAATGTGATACTGAGGCTATTAAAGTAGGGTGTAATAGTAGAGTATAAAAATGTATCCTCTCATGACAAGAAGAAACCAAACCCTATGTCATCACTAGAACTCTGTGCCATTTTCGTAAGGTTCAGTGAAGCAGAACTATGCTCTGGGGGCTCGTGGTGCATATGCTAGCAACGTCAAAGCACGGCTGTAGCTGTTATATGCTCAGCTTTTCTTAGTTTTCTTGTCTTTCTTGTCCGGAAAACATCGTGGCATTATTTTTCTTTTTCCCCACTCTCTTTCTGTCTTGAGTTGAGGTCGCACAAAAGCATTGGAAACGCAAAAATGCTTGACCATTCCACGGGCGTTCAAACTTTTCAGTTGCCCCTTTTGTCTGATTAATACCTTCATGTCTTTCACAGCCCCTCTCCCCTTCACCCACCAACCTCACAGCCCCCTCCCAGACAAGCCTCGGTCCTCATTATACTTCCACTCTAGTTCCCAAGATTAGGCAAATGAGTTCACAAGCACAGCGAGCCCCGAGACATTCACCAACAACTCAAAACCGCTTATAACTATTTTCATTTCATACATTATCTTAAACGTTTGTTAGAGCGAGTCTAAGCCAAAGCCAGGTTAAGGCAGGTGCCCACAGCCCAAGAATTAAAATACTTCCTTTCAAATACATTCCTATACGCATTCAGAATCAGTATTCCTGACATCAACAACAATAGAGCATTCTTCAGCATGGGGCAAATCCTTTCACATAGCATACAAGTGAAGGCTCTTAAACGACACAAATTACATACGACACATAGGCTAAAGCCGTTTGAATGGAGTTACTTCCTGTCTGTCTTCCACAGTGTGCAAAGTTCTCAAGTTCATTTTGTCAGTATAAAAAACTAATATTAAAGGGCCAATCTAACATTTTGTCCCACTGTGCATATACCCCCCACACACAAACAGAGTTACCCTGATTCTTCTGCAAACTGACTTGCATTGTTTGAAAACAGATTGAAAACTGTGCGGGATGAGTTGTGGGAATTTCAAGAAGACAGGAGAAGCTGGTTGTTACAACATACGCCCTATTCAGGTCATCATAGCCTCAACAGCTGACGGTACACAGCAGTCATCTGATAGGGGTTCAAATGTCAGAAGCCAAACCTATGTAAGTAAGTGACGCCTCTGGCCAGAGATGACATACTGTATATGAAAGAAGAAGGGGCCTGCAAATATGAGAATCCGAGAAAACATTTGTTATAAATTTACATTTAATTCTGCTCAGTACTCCATAGTCCCTGAAAATAATACAAGATTCCTTTGCTGCCTTAAGCTTTGGAGTCAAACAAGGAGTTAATTCAGTGTCATGGTCCTTGTGCCAGTCCCATTGGTAAACTGATATTGATCGTTTCAAGCCCAGTGGAGAAACAAACATACTCAATGCATAACCTATATGCTCCAAAACAGCTGACATCAACTCAATGTTTGATGGAAGCATTCATTTCCCAGTTTTCCCAGTGTCTTCATCAGTATTTAAGCTCAAGAACAATATTAGAGAGGAAATAATTGACCTGTTCTCACAGCTACATCATTTCACAAATAATAATACAATTAACTATTGCGCAGCAAAACCTTACACACAGAATCATAATATTCACTATGGTGAGGAAGATGAAAATAGATATTGTGAATGAGCTCCCCCAAGAATTGAGACAGAAGGTTACAACGACCAATTATTTCAGGATGAGAACATGGCAGTTCGAGGCTACATAGCCTAACTGCCATCACCAACAGCGCAATACCCAACTACAATATGTTAAGTTCCGGGTGCAGTGACACAGAAATCACCTGTTCATCCCATGTTGAGAACAACCCTGTGAGGATGGAAATGTAGTGTCCATGCTATCACATTATATCTTTTGGATGCTATGACTTCCTAGTCACCATGCACTACAGTTCATTTAAAATCAGATGTGGTCCAATAGATCAGTGCAGGCACACAACCATTGTGAGGCGTAATCCATGGCTTGTTGCTGTTTCCACCACATAGCACGTTATCATTTATTTTAGTAAGCTTGTTTAGTACAAGAAAGACAGAAGACTCAAGCAAGCTTTAAGAGACTAGGATTGATGCGTGTAAGCTGTCAAATAAATCTCCAACTCGGCTTAAATTGTTCAGTAATATTTGTGGAGTTTAACTGTGCAGGCTCCAGCATGATGTCGGGATATAGCGAAATGTTGCTTAAATCTGCTCCAGTCCTTAACGGAAGAGAATGCTGGAGCCCTTCAAACCTGGCAAGAAAAGTGAATCCTAAGTAGGCAGCCCAGGTATTAAGTATTCATCATGTGTAGTTACTGGTCAAATCTAAACTGGACAACAGCCAAAACTGCACTTTGAGAAGAGAGAAGACACCTCTGCCTTTTAAAGAAGGTATAAATCTTGGTGATTGGAGTTAAATGCCTTCATTCTGTGGATACAGGCTATTACGCCATGCAATGTGTAAAAAGGGGGAGAGATCATCTTGAAACACAAAGGTAGTCAGTTAATGTCCATAGTGAATGAAGTCAATATTGGGCTAAATTTATATTTATGAGGACTGCAAGCCAAGGGATTTAGGAACATGCTGATAGAGTCGCTCTGTGAGGTTGCATATTTTCAATAAACTTCCAAAGTACTAGGAGTAATATGGACTTACAGTATAGGGTATTTCATCAACGGTTTTAAAAGGCTCTGTTCCTTTCAGTATATGTATTTATACTTGCCGGGCTAGCACAACAGTCAAATAAAATGACATGTATGCATTACATTTTTGGCCAGAGAAGAAATGCTGTATCTCGTTTCACTATAACCACAGCATCTCTTTACATAACAACGTCTCTTTACATAACAACGTATGAGAGAACACACGCAACATAGCTGGAAACGCGGCGGCGGCACCATCAGCATTCCCTCAACATCTGCCACCCTCCCCGTCGTTGACAGGGAGCGGAGCAAGAACAAAGAGAGAGACACGTCGCAAACACAGTGCTTTTCACTTGAGGAGGGCAAACAGCATTTCTTGGCTCGGCCACATGCAGCATGCTATTTTTAGCAGCTGGTTATTGTACCAGCAGCACCGCCACAGCGCTTAACGGTGTGAAGCGTGGCTTTTCAGAGACCTGCGGGAACACAGTGAAAGCCCCCGGTGGGTCGTTTTCAGTGAGATGGAGCATCAGCATTGGGAACAGGAGCCAGCGGGAAGCATGTGACCACAGCCCCAACTTAAAGGACTTTCAACTTACAGAATTTCACTATAAACACTGAGACACACAGTCAGAGACAATGTAAGGCATTTCCCTAGCATTATTTATGTTCACCTATGCTTAGGGGCCTATATGGGTATCCGTTGGGCCCCTTTGAGTCGTCTTGTGTGTTTTTCGTGTTTCTGGCCTCTCTCTTTTTCTCATTCTCCTGAGTGTGGTGAATGGGGACGAGGCCATGATCGTGGACAATGAGGGGATGGTGTGGCTGGCTATCTTCTTTCCGGGGATAACCTTCATCAGGAGGAGGAGATGTCATTCGGACTGCGGATGGGGGTTGCTACTTTTCCTGTGGCCGTGTCTTCAGTGTTGGAGTGCTGGATTTAACTTTCAAACTGTATTTACATTATACATATGGTTAATTATTTTTTGCGCAGTGTGATACATCACGTTAAGTGTATCATTTGCTCATTATTCTGCCTATCAACACCTATTGCATCCTAACTGGAAGGGTAGATTCCTCTCTCTGTGGTCCCTTCCCATGGTTTCTTCCCATTTTTACCCATGAGGTTTTTAATTAGAGTTTTTCCTTGCCTGGGGAGAGGAGCAGGTTCAGGGGGTGTTGTTTGTTTGTTTGTTACCTTTATTTGAAATATTTGCTTGTAAAGACCTTTGAGACTGTAATGTGATTAAGGGCTATACACATTAAACTGACTTGACTTGCCTTGACAACTGGACCTTTAAATTCAATGACAAAACAGACTGGCTTCTCCACAAATATATTTTTCTATTTTCGCACAGTTTAACATCTCATATAATTTTGATAGGTTTACAATGAATTTGTGATGTACCTTATTTTAAGTAAGGTCTACATTTTTCACATAAAATGAAAATATTGTTTGAACACATTCATTTGTTAAAGTATTTATTTGTTTATTTGCAGCCCTACATGACATGAGTTTTGCAAATTAAACAAAACTTGTCAATCGCTATCTTTTCTTCATCAGACTCAGATTCACATCAGCACTAGCAGATCCAGCCTTTACTTGAATAATGTCTGGGACACCGTGCTGGCTAACTGCATCAAAATCCACCTACCTGACAGAAGAGGTATTTTGATTGATTGCACGACGACCAACTAGATTTCTATCTATCTATTACCCCACTTCCTGGTGCTGGAGGAACGAGATGTTTATGTGACGTAGGGCTGATGAACAAAAGATGTTGAATCATCTTCAGCACAAACAGGTGTCATATGCTGGCATACTGCCTACAACTCATGTATTTAGCTTTAATGACATTTAGTTATTTTCCTGAATAAAAGGCATGCCCGGGATTTTAAAACAAAAACAAACAAACATTTGTTTTGAAGAGCATGCTACAATATTCATTGTGACCCTTTTAGACTATAAAACTAAAGTAAATGTGTATCAGTAGCTACAATTAAGCATATAAGAACATATAAGAACAGCATTCTTGGCTACTGGACAATGCAAGCAGCACAGTACTGCTGTTCTCCTCAACTTGTCCTTATAAAATGTTTAGTGTGATTCATATTCTTTCCTCGCGTATTTGACCTTGACCTAAATAAAATAATTTACATCATAGTGTCAGATCCGTGTGCTGTTCTGAATAGTTTATTGTCTTGCGTAAGCGAAAAAGTTCTTCTCAAACATCCACACAACACTCAATTAATAAAAGCTTAAGTGGGGTCAGAAACCTACTTCCCGTCTACACTCCATTTTGGTGTCTCCTTTATTACAAAATATGGGCGTGAATGAAATCTGGGATGTGGGAGAGTGTTTTTCTATTTGCAATTAAGGCAATAAACTGATTTAGTCTGCAAGTACTGTACATAATCATGTCAATGAACGGCTTCATCCTGAAAGTCTTTAGCAGAGTTTAGTGTTTGGGAGATAATAGTAATCAACAGTGCTAAAGTGATAGTGGTTCTCTCAATAGGACAATTCATGTACCTTAATTGCAGCCATTTATTTCCAGTAGGTAGGGCAATGTGTTATCAAGGGTATTTTTGAGGAGTTTAACATTTTTATTGAGTGCTACGGACAGCTTGTCTTTCATTAATACCTAATTAGTCTACTATTGTTGCATTATCTGCTTTACACTGGACACTTATCCTGTAATAGGAAATACATTACAGCATGTTGTTTGGCTGTGGCTGAAAAGAAATGCCTAAATAAATTTGTTTTCTGTATGGGTTCTTGGTGAGCTAGTGTGCTAGTGGGCTAGTTGAGCTAGGCACTATTTAACATTTTGGCCTTGACTGGTAAGATAACTGGATCATTGACTCAGTGACTGGATGGCTGGCTGATTAGCTGTCTGGGTCATAGAATTAAAAGAGCACAATGTCAGCCCAGATGTAGCTCATCTATATAGTGTGCTGTTATCTGTACTGTATGTACATGTAAAATAAAGCCATGGAGCGCAATAAAGCCGTATTTGATCCCACTTGTAACATCCTGTCAGTGTCTATTGTACAACACCGTCTAATCACTGAAAAAATCTTTCTGATTCCAGTCTCATACATTCATCACATACGTGTCAGTGTCTGAGGCCATGTTGGATCAAACTGTGTGTAATGTGCGACTAAGCCGAGCGGGAGAAATCCCCTTGCCGATCTGGGAGTACTGTAGCTCACTTGAAAGTGGTTCTTCCCCGGAAAATCACAAGGCCGGCTCTCCGTATTTTAACCCAAGCAGACATGCTACTTAGTGTAAACCACAAAGAAAGGGGACATCTCAAACATGGTAAGAGAAGTGACACTTCTAAACTCCCTTGTGGGTTCTGTGCCATTTCTGGGGGCCTCAAAACACTTCTGTTTATCTCTCTAATGCTCAGTCTTGTTCTGCCTTCAACCCTATTTAATTATGTATCCATCCATGCTATACAGTAGCAACCATCTATCTACAGTATAATGTCAATGTGGAACAGAAGAAAGTGGATTTCTGAAACAACTGCATGTGGCACATATAATTTTTAAAGGCTAGGAGGCCACACATCACATATACACACGCACTGCATTACCTCCAGAGACACAGTTTCTTGTTCCACTTCTGCATTAACACACTTCTTCTAATGATACACATCCACTCACCGTACGACATATGGAAAAACTACTGCTGTTTCCATGTCTTAATACAGTCTCTTAGCTAGAGTGATCCCCATTGGGGGGTGCTGCATGTGTAAACTCAATCAACTGTGTAATACAAAGAGACATATAATCTGCTTACCACTGTGAACTAATTGTAAAGCGGAACGGAATAGTCAATGTGCTGATCGTGAAAAATTGCGACATGTAACAAGAAAAATAAATTCCATGACAAAGCGCAAGCCCTCTGCTTGTGCAGTGCTGTAGTGTCCAAAATTACCAAAGGGGGACTACTGTATATGAGATGCTGACTTTATATTATATTTATATTATGTAGACATGATTCTCTTCCCTGGAGTTCTTGTTCCAAACATCACACGTGTGTGTAATGTACTGCCTCAGAATCCAGGCCCATGCCGAGAGATCAGTGTAAACACTGCTGCTGAATGCTGCACTTCTAAACGATCTACTGTATGTTGTGTATTGTACTGTGTGTGTGTGTGGGTGGGGGGTTCTTCATAGGTTTAACCCCTCCCAGTTACACAGGCTCAGCACAAGATGGACGACAACTGGAAGTGTCACGGTGGGATAATTCATTCAATGAAGGAAGGAGCATGTTCACTAGGTTACACAAAAGCATATGCTCCGAGCACAAGCAAGGGACCCCTGGTGCAGATGGCCTTCCTTTAATACCCCATCTAACTCCTACTCAGCCATGTAAACCCCTGTTAGCAACGCATCCACAGGCAGCAAAGCCACACATGCATACAGGACTTAAATGAGAATTAAAGAGAAACAATAAGGGTGAAACAAATAGCCATGTACTGTATTTACTCCACCTACTGTACACACTAAGCAAGCTGGTGTCAGAACTAGTTCCCCCTATAGCTGACATGGAAGAATGTACTGTACTGTAAATTAATTAATAATTAACTTCAGGTCCTGATTGAATCAGCTGAACTGCGGGGG
>JAODUG010044908.1:0-16477 GCA_027564795.1 Aphredoderus sayanus | reverse complement strand
AGATGCCCAAACCACTTCAACTGGCTCCTTTCAACGTGAAGGAGCAGCGGCTCTACTCCGAGTTCCTCTCGGATAGCTGAGCTTCTCATCCTATCTCTAAGGGAGACGCCCGCCACCCTCTTGAGAAAACCCATTTTGGCCGCTTGTACCCGCGATCTTGTTCTTTCGGTCATGACCCAACCTTCATGAGTAGGAACGAAAATTGATCGAGATAGATAGATCGAGAGCTTTGCCTTCCGGTACAGCAATGTTATACAAATCCAAGGGACACAATTGGACAGCACATGTGATTATGGGGAACTACTTTAGCTGACCCTGCCCCTGTGGCCAAATACACATCACTATGCCTTTTAAGGTTTTTCCAAGGTGTGGTGAGCAATTGTAAGCTAAAACACTAAATATCTCATTACTGTCTGTGTGCGCGCTGCAAAACAAATCCGGTGTTTCTACACATCCCTGGCTCTGTAAATGGGAACACAAATAATATGGTACAGGACACCAGCACACACATCATCCCAGCCTTGGCAATGTTAATTTTGCAGGGTGGAGTTTCTGAGGGAGCACCCTATGGCTTTGTTTTTGTTTCGATGAGCTTAAATATAAAAAGTCTTTCCCAGCATTGCTTACTCCACCTTTAAGGTGCCACTGGGCAAGGAACCAAATCTCTAACTGACTTGAACTGCCGTGGGCCATAACATGATACTGTGACTGGTGAGTTCATGCTGCCATTTTCCCCTCATACTTCAAAGTCCTGAAATATAACAACAGTCCTAAACTTACATTTATAAACACATTAATTTCTCTAAAGCCTTCAAGCAAAAGTTAATTTGTCTGCAACATATACGTATAACACTAATATTTGAGGTAGTTAAAACCAGGTCAAACGAATGCCTGGTTTAATTATTTGCTCAATCTTTCATCATGATTAGATACTGAATATTCTATAGATCAATCAATGTATCAGTAAATCCTATTGTCATCCTTATTGAGCATGAAACGATAAGGCTGTAGATTTAAGATGAACTGGGTTAGAAATGGCCAACATGTGGCAATAGCCCTGACAACCTAACTTTCATCATCCATCCATCCATTGTGCTGTTGACTAGTGAGAAAAACCACATTCCAGATTATACCTGGTTTTTTCTCTGCTCACAGGTTTGAAAAACACCTGATGCTCATTGAATTAACATTGTGATGAAATGTATTGTTTGTTTTTGTCTGAGATGCTGGGCACTTAGTGCGACATCTAGTGGCAGAAGGTCATAGAGACACTTTAAATTCTTTTTTTTTTCTTTCTTTTTTTTTTTACAGTAATGTAAAATGGATTGTGTGGTTACAGTTTTTGTTTTAACATTGTTTCTTTGCAGTATAGAAAATGGATATATTATTTAAATGAATATAGACTAATAAGATGTTATGCATGACATGTTACAAATCTATTGGTGATCTGCATATGCTTATGATTGATGCTCTGTAGCTTGCCAGACTGGTGGAACAACATTGTAATTCAATGTTAATTACTGTTAACACGCGTGAATGTTGCTGAACTTTAGCATGTCTCAAACATATTATTAATTCTACAAGTAGTAACTGAAAGTTTACTCAAAAAGATCATAATTCCAAATTAGGGATTAGCTCATTTTAATTGCCAACGATTTTTTACATTCGGTCACAACTGGTGACTAATTAGTGTGTTTTGTGATAGACAGTTTGGATGTGTAGCCAGTAGTACAATTAGAAAATATGCTGACAAATAAAAAACATTAGGACATTTCTGTTGGCCTTCACAACAGTCAGTCTCCTTCTTCAGTCAGTTTAACCTGACCACCATTGCCATTGACCACCTTTTTTCACCCTTCCCCCAAAACACACAAAAACACACACACAGAGTAGAGGTTGTTCACAGGCACTTGTGATGCCATGAAGCATAATACAAAGACAAAAAGACCTCCTATACCAACGTAACTTCCCCCCTCCCTCCTGTGTTTGTGTATTTGAGGGAGAGAGATACATTTTTATGTGACTGTCGTTATACAGGTTGGATAATAGGACAAGATGAACCTTTCAACGATTGTTGTATGTCAACTTTGTTACTACTATTGACTCCAGTCGGCTCACATTTGAACGAATCAGACAACATTATTGTGCTACAGCTGGTTCTGTATTGGTTCATTGTTTCTTTTGAATTAATATATTTAGTTTTCATCAACATGTGGCACATACACAGCTGATATTACATTTATTATTATTATATTACATTTCTGCATGTTTGTTTGATTATTCAATTATATTTTCAGTTATAAATTTCTTTTTTTACTTATTATGACTCCAGAACACACATTGGATCACCTGTAATTTGTTCTATCCAGATATTATGTTGTATCATAACTGTGGTGTTGTTCCCATCGTATTTTAAAATGGCAACCTTTTACAGGTGTACCTGTATGTGATGTATGTGAGGATTGTTATCAAACTTCTAGAAGATGGCAGTTTTAGAAAAATGTGCATGTTTATTTAGGTGAATAAACAGGTATTGTAATTAGACTGGTTTTCAAGCTCCATAATTGGCTTTGCACGCAGAAGCCCGTAGCCTGAGCGATGAGATTGCGATAAGGCCTCGAGTACAATTGGTCAACAATGTCACATGACT
Source organism: Aphredoderus sayanus (assembly GCA_027564795.1). NCBI lineage: Eukaryota > Metazoa > Chordata > Actinopteri > Percopsiformes > Aphredoderidae > Aphredoderus > Aphredoderus sayanus. The sequence goes on along the minus strand of JAODUG010044908.1, from coordinate 13,827 downwards.
GTTTACTCTGATTACAAGCTCCCCCATCTTGGGGGAGCACCTATCATAGATAAGCTGCACCCCATGTCAGTGTGTGTATGTGTTGACATGCCAGAGAAACTCAACACAGCTGTTTAGTACAGCCCTCCCCCTTCATACAACAACAAAAAAAGGGTTTCCCGAATTGGAGAAATTGCAATAGATTTCAGTGAATATTCCATAATTATTAACCAGGCAAACACTTTTTTATTTTTTTTTGAAAATCATTTTATTTTTTGGTCAGGTTTGACCCTGGCACTCTAGCATGTGACCCCATGGCTCCCTTGTGACTAGTGTGTGTGTGTGTGTATGTGTGTGAGAGTGTGTCTGTGTTTGTCTTGCAGATTAAAAAAGAGTCTAACAAAAAAGCTGTGTGTCATTAGTTTTGACTTATTAAATTGAAGTTATTTTTATCTTTGAAGTGTCACATTATTTTAAATGATTTGAAACATACTTTGGTGTTATATGCTACTTGATGAGTGTTCATATATTAAATGTAACACACATATTTACAGTAGTTGGAGTTGATTTTCACCTTGATAAACGGATGTTCAATTAGAGCAAAGGGACTATTTAATGTACACCTCGTCAAGAACTAGTAGCGGTGCCCATACACAGAATGGTTTCACGGATGACGCGCTTTCAGGAGTAACAGCAGTTTTGCTCAAAGAATCAATGCCCTCATATTCTTCTCATTCAAAAATGATTATGGGCCCGTGCGTATAGGCAGCGTTTGACACTGCGGTTGAAAAACTGTAGTCCGTTGTAAAGTGTGGCTCCATTTTGTGTGTAGGAGCCATTTTCTGATCAGACGAGCGCACCAAATGTGCCACGTAGCCATAAAGATTAGTACAGTCGACCAATGCATGAACATCAATAAACACGCTTCAAATACTCTATCATCGCAATATTTATTCTGAAGATCTATAAAACGTAGACTAACTGGTATCTAGCATAAAGACATGCAATGTTACACCGGCGTTTCAGGCCTGAGTCCAGCGCCACGCACTGCCTCCATTTTGAGAAGGATCCATGCATGGCGATGGTGCATGTGTCTTCTTGTGCAGTATCCTAGCGACTGCGCCATGCCACCGTTTCCTCTGCGTCTTACACAAAGAAAAACAATGAAAGACGGAAATGGATGGAGACGTTTCCCCATCTGCGAGTGTTTCTTTGTTAACTCATGCCACAATCAATGGGCTATCCTGCCGTCAATATACAATTTCAATAAACAAACAATCCTACTAATACATTTAAAAAATGCGGTGGGGGGAGAAAGCCTGGTTTTGCCGTCGCCTCCTAAATGATACACTGCAACGCTGTTTATCACAATTGGTCTGTTGGCCCCTGAACCTTTTTTTTTAAAGAACTCAGCAGCCTTGGGTTTACCATTGGCCATTTGTGTAACACCACGACAAATGAACTCCTGCACATACTGGGGTGTGGAAAATACCGTAGCCTATAGGCTATAGCCTATGCCTACTACCCATGTAGGCCTGAAGCTGCACACTAAAACGTTCAGGATCGTATTTGAATAGGTTACAAAAAGACAGAAATCAACGGCATTCAATTGTTATTATTATTATTGTTATTATTAGTATTATGCTCTTCTATTTCAACGCGTATAGACGAAGTTTGCTATAACTACATGACTGATTCTCGCCTGCACGACCTGAAACGTATTAGGCGTATACTGTACAGCGTATATAAAAATCGCTTTGTATGCACGCGGCATGCCGGAAAAAGTACAGCAGAGCCAGCGTGTACTTGGTATTAAGGGGGCTCGCCTTGCGCGTCCACGCACACGGGGCACGCACGCCTCCAGTGGGCGAATACCATCGAATGTGAGGGGGAAAGCCCCCTCCTGCTCTTCCTATACTCCAAAACGCACCACGTGGTTTCCTTTTCGTACACACACAAAAAAGGTGAATTCTGCACGGTAGAGGGGCGGTGTCAGCCAGCTACTCTCGGCAGCAGGCGGATGACGAAAAGGGGTAGGATACAACGAGAGGGAGAGAAAGAGAGAGAGAGAGAGAGAGAGAGAGAGAGAGAGAGAGAGATGGTGAAGAGAGATAGGGACAGCATTTCTCCAAACCTGATCCCGCCATAGGTTTTCCCACTCGAACTCCATCATCAAAGCCACCCCCAGCCCAGCCCACATCCCGCACGGTGCGTTAGATAGGCTACTGGGTTACTTAGCTCTGCCCGTCTGCTGGAGCCGGCTGCAAGTCAAGGATTGCCTTTTTCTTCTGCCGCTGTGCGCACTGCATTGGATTTGAACCTCCGTTTCAGAATTTATAGGCTATCCAATTTTCAGTTTTTGGTTAATTTCAATTTTTTGAAATTTCCTTTCCTAATTTTTTTTATTTTTTAGATCTTCTCGCCGTGTGGACGTATAGCGCGATTCACCGTCTGAAATAGTGGCAATACATTGTTGCGTTATTTTTCAATACGAGGAGAAAAGTTACTTTTCCGTTTTTCTTGGGGGAACTTACATTTTTAAATATCCACCATGAACAAGCTATATATTGGAAATCTGAACGAAAACGTGACTGCAGAGGATTTATCCAAAACCTTTGACGATTACAAGATCCCATACTCTGGACAATTTCTATTGAAAACCGGCTATGCATTTGTGGATTGTCCAGACGACCAATGGGCCATGAAGGCTATCGAGACGTTTTCTGGTGAGTGAAGTTGCACCATACAGCGCAAACGACCCCTCCACCTTTAGCGACTCTCATTCATTCGAGGAAGCGATCTAGATGCCGGGCTGCAATTCCACAACACACCGGTGTTCGTACTGCGTGTCCCATTTGCTTTACCCTCGTCCATTCCGCGAAGCAATCTGTCACTCCAAATTATATTTTTATACTAGCAGACTGTTTGTGTTTGAAGCAAACAGACGTTTGGTGCGCTACACGCCCAAAAGAGCTCCCCAACTTTTACAGGGGGAGGGACACACGTAGGCTATTAGGCTTAGAACATAGTGGCACGTAAATCGAATTTCACCCAGACCACTTGTACACGTTTTAAATAACTACACACATATGTTGTATGTCTATTGTTATCGTGTAATTATAGAAGATTCCATGTTTAAAACAATGTACACAAACGTTCACGTACTTGCTTAAAACAACCTAGTGTCTTGCATGGGTTTTAGGTGGAGTGAGTAGAGGCTACTCTCCTGTGATATAGAATAAAGGCACCCCTCCCCCCTTTAAGTCGACACTATGACAAATATCTGAAACAACCCACTCTGTGGACTCACCAGAGGAGGCCTCGAACCCTCTGTTGCGAGTAGGTGATTAGGCTATACTGTAACGACTATTTTATAATAATTACAAATCAGCCTGGGTAATTATTTTCGGAGGAGGGGGGCTTCTGTGCTGGTGCGCCCCTACAACTTGGATATGTAATTTAATAATCCCATGTAACATGTAAAGAGAGAGAAGCAAGGTCGCCATGCTAGCTGCTCCCCATTTTTTACACTGAATAATCTCTCTCTCTCTCTCGCTCTTTCTCTCTCTCACACACACACACACACACACACACACACACACACACTATTTCAGTACACCTTAGTGTTGTCTTCAACATCTGGACAAATGAGTTCAAATGTTTTAAACAAGGCCCCGACGAAGTTGTAGTTATTTCCAGAACCCTTGCGTTGCACGATCAATGAAATATTATACATTACACACGAGGGTAGAAAGAAAAAGAGATTGTTGTTTCTGAAATACTTTCGTGCAAGTTGGGCCTGTAGCCTACTGCAGGCAGCGATATAGCCTACAGCTCCCCTTTCAACCTATCATCAGTTAAATGTGCTTTTATGATGCTTCATAAAGAGATGAGCTTTCATAAATAATAAAAGGTGATCGTGGTAGCCTACTACCCAACAGCAACGTACTATAGTTGTTGTCAAGTTGTTTCCAAACAGGTGGCATACGATAGGCTATACTACTTTCTCCTCAGACTTACAAGCTAATTAATAGTTATTTTAGATGCTATACTCTATATACTCATATAGAGGCTGAACACTCGTCTCTATCATTTTACAGGTAAAGTTGAACTTCATGGGAAGCGAATTGAGGTCGAACACTCCGTACCCAAGAAACAAAGGTATTTATTTCCCTTCCAAAACAACTCAATTGTTGCATCGTCTACTGTTTAGCGGGCTTTGATCCTGTTTGAAGGAGATTGGCCAACTGTATTCACTACAAAGTGTTCCCAAATAAATACGTTGTTTTTTTTATATAGCGTTTGGCGACTTGACTCTGTTAACTAAACTTGTGACAGTGGGTACCTGCTCTTGCTGGGTGCTATAGGGGTGTTCCTATAGGTAAAGCGTGAAAAATCACGTTACATATTATTTTGTGCATCATAGAGCTTAAGGAGGTCACCATAGGATTCTAATTGCTAGTGCAACTCGTGTAGGTTAGAGGCCCCAAACCTATTGTATTTATGTATGGTCATTTAAATATTTAAATATTCCACGATTTGGGAAAAACAATCCACATTTAATTTGGCTACAGGCATACGTTTGCGTTGGCGGTGTTTTGAGGGGCAATTCAAAATATTCTGCATGGTGTGAGCTTTTGTCGATATGATGTGTGTTTACATTTTCTGGTCCAAGTGAGGTTTATAAAGAATGGATTCATAGCGTGTATGCCTGTGTGTGTGTACAGTACTCACGTTTAGCAACATGTGGATGTAAAGTATTAATCTATGTGCCTGAGTAGGTTAGCCTACATTACATACGCATTTCCTAGTTAAAACAGTATGTTGGAAAAGCGCAAAATCCGGTTTTTGTGGTGTCTTGCATGTTTTCAAATATTGTGTAAAAACTTAAATAGAACCTACTTTATATAGACTACTGAGCATTTTGCACTGTAAACTCATTTACATTTTCAAAACGTTACAACGTGTTAGGGCTATTATTTTGTCTTCATATTTCATATTGTAGTCTATGCTAGATTTATAAATCATTATGGCCTAGGCCTATCAGGTAACCACGAGGTGTTTTTTTTAACATTTTACGATGTAATAACCGTTCTGTGTATTGGTTCAATCTGGCTTGTTTCAATTAACAAAATGCAACCATTTTGCCCAACTGCTTGTTCTTTCAGATATGAGTGAGATTTGACCTGGTTTGCATACAGATTTCGCCTAGCCTATATAGAATATCGTTTATGCCTGTAACCTTTGGCACAGATACGAGGTTACCATCAAGCACATTATAATGTGAGCCTATTCCGCCATTTGGGCTCATGTGTGCAACAGCCAAGTGTATCCATAGATAGAGAAACATATACTTCACAGACCTTTAATGGTACTTTTAATAAACCATTACGTTATTTGGTAAATTATAGAATTATGCACTGTCAAATAACATTGCGTAACGACCTCAATTGATGACGCACAGAAATGTTTACACTAAAGGCTATAGGCCCACAGCCTAAATGAAATTACGTGTAGCCTAGTTTTAATGATGTTTTGAAAAGGGGGAAATACTTCAATTTGCAAGCAGAAACAATGGTTGCGTTATCATTTCCCAAAATTCTATACATCTCCCACTCATGGTTATGGCTCCTTCTGTTCGTGTGCAGTCAGTGTCTCTGGGGCCCTTTCTTCCTAACTTTGAAGAGGCCAAATGACAAAAGTGATTTGTGTTTAGGGGGGCTACGACCGTGGGATCCATTTGTGTGGTAGAGCCGAGGCCTACCTTGGCTCTGTCTAGAACACGTGGTTGTCCTCACTGAAAGAGAAGTCACACGACGTCACAGTAGATGGGGGGAAAATGGCGATGCTCTGAATGAATGGCAAATAATAGGAAGGGTACCCCCCACCCCCCGCCGCCCCCATCTGGGCTGTGCTGTGTTTACGTCTAGCATAGCATAGGGTAGGGTGCTAGGCCTGTTAGGTTTGATACTGTGCACGTTGAAAGTTGTGTGCGATTCATGTTATGCAAAATATAGTTTATATGTTTGGAAAATGGCCGTTTACACCCAACCAGCGATCCATGATAATTAAATGCAACTGGGTGTTGGGTTAAAATTCAAATATTTACCATGTTGTATCGATACATTTGAATAGAATGAACCATTGCTTAATTCATATAATAATTTGCGGAACATTAAACTACTCAACCAATTGCGCTATGGGTGGTGTTTGCAATTGTTGGCAGCTTAGTGTGAGGCGACAACAAAATCTTATTTTAAGATCATTCATATTTAAATCTTCATTGTAATACTTACATCACGTGTGTGAAACACAAGCTCCAACGCTTGACAAAACGTTTTCGTCAATTAAAATTCTCGCTGAAGATTTAGGTTTGCTCTAGGGTATATTGTGTACAGTATGCGTAGCCTACTTTATGTAGCCCATCAGTGGGTCGCGTTTGTGTAAGTTACGAAAAGTATCCTGGATTTGAGTGTGCGAAATAACCTATATTTGAGCTGGCGCATAGGCCTACTGTATGTAAAAAAGTGACCTGTGTGTTTTACAGTAAACCGTTGCAGACTACATTCGTTTAGCGGCGCTGTATTGTAGCTACAGACAATACAACGTCAAGACACCTTTTTACTTTTCCAGCTTTGATGTAGTTTAAATGGCTGATATAATGTCACCTGGAGATCAGTAATTGTGTAATGGACACTGCCTTAGTGAATCCAAATCCTTGAGCTAAACATTTAATTATTTCCCTATTGGCTTCCCCCTGTACTACAGTACTGTATGTAGTTCTACATCTGGAGTACTACATCTGGACATTTAGACCTGTACGTTATATTTATATTATTTAATGTGTAGTGATACAAATGTTATGGGAGTAGAAATAGACACAATACAATGAGACTGTATCATAATGTTACATATGAGTCAACACACCATTTTACATTAAGAGTAAATAGCATATAATGTACACTATAGTTGTTTATGGCATACAGAGCTTTCTGGTAAGCCTGTGATTGTGGTGTGTGTGTGTGTGAGCGTGCGTGTGTAAGGAAGCAAACTAATCAAAAGAAGAAAATGTGAGATATGGATGTGTTTTGATTTTTCAGAAGTCTTTCCTCTGTAGTGTGTGTGGGAAGGAGGGAGGGAGAGAGAGTGGTCTCTTATTGTTCACAAACACTCCCCTCACACGCACACCCACACACACACACACACACACACACCAACACACACACGCGCGCACGCACACACACACACACGCGCGCGCACCAACACACACACACACACACACACACACCAACACACACACACACACACACACACACGCAGACACACACCCATTAATGCACTGTAATGTGCGTGTGCATGAACATACTTGGACTTTTATTTAAAGTCACACTTCTGGGCACTTGCTGTAAGTGTAGGAGACAACAGCTAATAACTCTAAAATGAATGTAGTTTCGTTTCGGCCCTTTATGTAAACATTAAACATTCTTTATTTATTTTATTAGATAAAAACCTTAAACTAAAGGCCCTGTTAAGCAAATTCCCTTGTAGTTTTCATTCTACAATTTTGTGACTGCAGCCTACAAACACAGAAGTTGAAAACATTGTTAAACATTGCCTTACATCAATCTAACTTACATAAATATCACACTGATCACATGCATTAAGTGTGTTTTTACTATAAGGAAACATTAACAACTTATCACACACTATTGCACTATCCTATATAGATAGCTCACATACTAATGCACACTATACATTTATTTCATAATACACAATTTACATCTACATGCACATGCACTGAATATTCTCATCCTTAATCAGAATATTACATGTAAACTGAGACCTACACACCTGTGTATGTCAGTGGTAAAGCTAAACTTAGCATTACATGTTTAGTTGATTAGAACATACTGTTTTTTGGGGCTATTCATGTATGCATGATGTTGTATAGTGTTACTGAACTCTTGCACTTGTAGTGAGAGTTGTCTGACTTGTTTCATGAAATGATAGGTGACTGGCTAATCGTCTGCTGCCTATGCTCATTCAGACCTGTGTCACTTCATGGGGCAGGAAGCTGTTGTCTCATCCGTGGGAGCACTTCACTTTAAAGTTTTGTGAGAAGCAGCAATACATGAAAATCCCATCTAGCATGTGGTGTGCAGTAGCAAAACTACAAGTTAAAAACTACATCTCCCAGTGGAGAAGGTGCCACTGTAATAACAGGTGCTAGTAAATTGTTGGACTACTATCAACCTATCAGAACTCACATAGGGATGATTCTTCTGAACACGCAGTGAATTGCTGTTGGCACCAACTAATGTACCCAGCTGGATGTTGATGGGGTGGTGGTTCTCTAACCGGCAGACAAAGAGTTTTGAATTGAGCATCCACTATGGCTCACTCCAAGTCCTCCATCTTAACACATGGGCAGATTCTACTGTTTGTGACCACAGAGTAGCATTCAACCAACCACCAAGTCTAGATATGCACGGATTACAAACAAGCACCCCTGCTGTGCACTGAAGCCTGAAAATACTGATTCCATGAGGTGGACAGACTCAGACATTCAAAAGTATTTTAAACCCACTGCATTCAATTATAATCTGGCAAACGGAAAAACAGCTCAAGTAAACTGCAATCTTGTGTGCAATTATTCCCTATTAATATGGAGGGTTTGCATACTGTATAATGCAGCTCACCACGCAATACAGTAACATGTTTGGATTGTCCAAGTACATAAGTGTGAAATAAAGATCTAAGCACCTTTATTTTCTTTTACACATATTCAGTAATATGTTTTTGTTTTATAGGCCACTTTTCTTTCTTAAATAAAACACATTCCTGTTAGAAATAAGATGAATTGATAATATAGTAATGACAGTGAGATAAATAATACATGCCTACGTTTTAGTCAGCTTCAGCCCTGTAGTATTTATATATTTTAGGAACATGCTAGAATGGGTGTGCTGGGCTGTATATGGGGTGGATTAGTTTAATCCTGTCATGCTGTATGTCTGCATCACAAACCTGTTTTGTTGTAGTTGCATATGTTGGTATGATGTGATCACATATGAATCCATATCCATACAACTAATGAGCTAGATCCTAATTTCATGAGGGCGTTATACTTATGTAAGGTGTATAACATGTAGAATGCATATGTAGAACAACATAACAAAGTGTTTTGTGGACATATCCTACGGTATGTAAACAACATTTGAGAATGATCAATAATCTCCAAAAACTAAAAACATTTTTTTTTTTTTACTTTTTTAAGGATTGTATTCATGGAGCTGATAACTCTGTTTGCTTTTGGGGCTATTCAATTTAATTCCTTTTTGAAGGAATTGTTCTCTTAAGGTAACTGCACATTTTCTTTCAATCGCTATCTAGCGATGGTGCTGTTAGTTTTAGTCACCTCAAGAGATATAAACAGAAATAGTCACTTATAAAATGTATTCTGACCAAATTTAAAGGCTCATTTGACTTACTAACAAGATTTCTTGCAGTGATTTAAAATAAACAACACAATAAACACCAACAATGAGTTGGAAAGGAAACTGGAGTCCATCACAGAACCTGCTTGACAGAAAAGATTTCTAGATGTGTTTTCAAATATTTTTTTTTTCCAACTGTAAATTATAGAATATAACATGGCCACACACAAGCACACCATATGTGCATAGCCTATACAAATGCCCACCCACACCATGTTTACTGATAAAAACCACCTGCAGAAAGTTGTTTTTTCTTTTGCAACATTCTTCTAAAGGAACATGTTATTTTGATAGGAAACAATTGAGTTTCAACAAGTGACAAGTCTTAGAGTCAATAAATAAAAAACACACGTGTAGTAAGAAAACAAGTTGCTATATAATACAATTTAAATTGATATACAACACTTATACAGCATATTCTATAGTTATATACAAATCTACAAACTAGATTTTCCTGAAGTAGCTTACAACTCAAAATGGACACTCAAATTGTCAGTGGGGTTTTATAAAATAGTTTGCTAACTAAAAAGTAGGCAAATATCTAAATCACTGCAGATTGAGCCCACCATAAAATTCATGTGTCTGTAATTTCATCCGGTCTGTAATCTATGTGATTATGTGTAAAACATGCTGTCCGTGAATAAGCACATGCATGTTTACTTCATCTTCCCTTGCATAAATAAACAATAATCATAAATTAAAACTGTGACACCAAAGGCAGGGCGTTGAAGAATGCACACATAAAATGATGACGTATACAAGTCAGAATGCTCATGGATGTCACTCCTCTTCTCTCTGATGTGTCATGTGATATGTAATTCATCTCCCTTGGGGCCATTCCCTATTTCTTTAGCCCCCTCTTTAGAGTACGGTGTTCACATAGAGCCAGAGAAATTAGAGCTGGTTGAAATTCAGTGTCTTGCTCATGGCCCTTATTTTATTAAATATTTTGAATTATAGTCAGTTTAGACAGCATCATATTTTTCACATTTTAGAAAAATGTATGTTAACAATTTAAACGAATGTGTTCCTGGAAAGGCATATACTACAAAGCATTTAGGAACGGTAGCCTGACCCTTTCTTCTTTATGTGAAGAGGCTTGCAACTTAAAATAATCTCAGTGTGTGTAGCTGGCTCATTCTGTGGGTGTTGTCAGCATCCAGCAACCAGCAGCAGCAGAGAGAGAGAGAGAGAGAGAGAGAGAGAGAGAGAGAGAGAGAGAGAGAGAGAGAGAGAGAGAGAGAGAGTCTTCCTCTTTCCAGTTCTCTTTCCTATGGAAGGGGCTCGGCGAGGGGGGAGGGAAGTGGGAGATGGGCGGAGGGAGCGAGGGGGGTGCGACCAATCGCGTTGCGGGTGCGTCCGCGAGCTGTCGGCGGAGGAAGTCGTTCATCGCCCTCCTCTCCATCCGTTTTTGAAGCGCGTGCTCACGCCTCTTCCTTCGGTTCCCCCCTTTCTTGTCTTTCCGTATGTTTTTTGTTGTTGTTGTTGTTTTTTTTTGTTTTTTTTTAATTTATTTACCTTTTCCTTCATTGTCGGTTTTTCGATGTCGAAATTCTTTTTTTTTTTCTCTCGCTATCGAACCGACTGCATATACTTCTCTTTTTCTTTCTCTCTCCACATATGTCGCTCTCCTACCCTCGGTGTAGCGTGTTTTATGGTATGGCATATTTATTTAGCAGAGCAGAAATACAACACGAGAACGACATAGAAACATAATTAAAACAGATACAACTGGGCCACATATTGATCAGAATGATATAATTTCTCATATTAGAAGAACAAGTCACAATAAAAAATGTAATAACATAACACCATGAGTATGGATACTAAGTAATAAGTAACATCTACTGCGAATAATACCAATGGCTGTAGTCATGATCTAAATACGTCTACACAAATGAATGAACCAGAATCACTGTGAGACAAGCTAGAAGCCATTTCAACATCTAAACCTTTTATTTGCAATGCTAAAGGGGGAAGGAGAAGCACCACTATGAGGTACATTTAGGGAGATGAGACAAGAGTAGAGACACTGAGGTAGAGGCATTATGTAGGTGAAGGGCTACAGGGGTACTGTCACTTTAAGAAATACCCCCCACCCAGCTCTGATTGTTTCTTCTCTCTGGTTCAAACCATCTGTCCTATCTAACTCAGGCTCTATGGCTTTCCTGAGCTCTAGTCATCTTCTTTCCCTCTTTATCTCTCCCCCTCTCCTTATTCATCCCCTCCATTGTCACCCACCCTTTCTCCCTTTTGCGTCTTGATGTTTATATTTTTGTCTTTTTCTCTCTCATTGTTTCCGCTTATCACTTCAGGTGGAGAACCCTACATACACACACACACACACACACACACACTGTTGTGTTTTAAGCAGAACCTGTGTTTGTGTGTGTTGGGGGGGGGCTCAGCATGTGGATGGGGCCCCTCTTTCTATGCGAGTGTGGACTTCCTCTGACAGTTGGAGGATGACAGGTTACAAACAAAAAGTAATGCAAAATATTACAGTGTGTGTGTGTGTGTGTGTGTGTGTATGTTTGTGGTGCTGGTATAGAACATCTACAAGTGCACACAGAAAGAATTTTACCAGGCCATTCAGTTAGAAATGAGTCACTTACAGTTAAAAATTAGAAAATCGCTTTGGAATTAAAACAGCTCCCTCTATTTTTAGGCAAACCGAAAACTGAATAGTTTTTTTTTTTTGTAAGAAAATTGTACAATATCCCGTCATGCAACAAAATTACAACATTACATTTATGTTTTAGTGTTTGGATGTTTAAAGTATGAATTAACAACAGTTAACTTGCTCAAAGAAACATATGGAATCAAACCTGTGAACAGGGCAGCACTTAAAATGTCTTCCAATGCAGATCACACCTAACAACTGTCAGTGGAGCATGCAGAAGCTACTGTATCTGCTGGTTTTAGTTCACTTGTTAGATGGTTTGAACGTGTTTTAGCACTGTACGTTAAAAGCTGTTAATAGTCCCTGATCGTGTCTTGTGACGTGTAATCTGTACTAGGTGTATATGTTGTATGGCACTACTTTATGGTAGAAAAACACAAAGCCCATTCGCCCCAATTATTAGTTGTATTTCACTATAAACATATTGGATTGCACAATGTTATTGATGGGTTTTATTATTTTACACTGAAACTAGCCTACATATTGTACACTGAAAAACAATTTTATGTAATGTAAAGGTGTCTGTTTTCTGACACACACACACACACACAAAAAACATGTATCATGGCTGTTATCAGTAATTAAGAATAAAAAGCAATTTCTCCTTTCTATTACAATTTAAGTGCTATTCAAGAATTCAACACATTGACTTTACCATGAAAAGGAAGAAAACAAAAACAGTGACATCAAAATTGCAGCGGCATTTAAGTTGTCTCAGATTTTATTGTTGACTTGATCCTTAAATAATTTGGGTGTAATGGCAGATATTTGAAGACTTTACTTACAAACGTTAGAAGATTGTTGACTTTAGCTGTAGCAAGTAAGACCAAGGCCGTTTAAGATACATCCACTTGACAATTTGTAAAAAAAAAAAAAAAAAAAAAGAAGATGTATATATAATGCTAAGAAAATTGTTTTGGTATGTGTAGGTTACTTCAACAGATTCTGCTGTAGTACAAAATGGCATACATACAATATTCTGATGATTTATTTATTACACTGTTTTATTTGGAATGAACAACACAATGCCCTTTACAAGACATGTACCAAAATCAAATATAGATATATTCCAAATGATGGATTCATTGTGGGGATGTCAGTGGCAATATTGATGATATTATTTATCCTGTCTTATGTTGTGTATGATACAGTATTTACTGGTATATCAAAATAAAAGAGACATAAAAAAGTGTTGATACTACAAGATTAAAGCAATTACATCTTCAGCTGCTTGAGGGAAATCCCCATTCATGCCTACACTTGAAATGTAATGTGTATTTAAACATTGCTTTTGTTGATGCTGCTGTAATACATTCTTAAATTTGAAGGTCTATGAATACATATTTTCCAACAACACATTACAACTATAATCAGAAATAAAATTAGAATTATTTTGTTATTTTCAATACCATTTCCTCTGCTGTTATTGCTATTAGAGTGTGGTCCAATGTGCATTTGAATGTTTATTTTACACATTGATAGAAAGGTGGTGCTAGAATAGGTGGTGACCTTTTCACTCACTAAGGAATAATTTAATTTGTTCATACTTTAAATATTATTATGCTTTCTGTTTTGCTGTTTTCCCCCTCTCTCTCTCTCTATCTCTCTCTCTCTCTCTCTCTCTCTCTCTCTCTCTCCCTCTCTCTCTCTCTCTCTCTCTCTCTCTCT
>JAODUG010044897.1:3805-16477 GCA_027564795.1 Aphredoderus sayanus | reverse complement strand
ACACATATGATGTGCACTGCTGGCACAACAAGGTGTGAGTTTGAAACCCGGGGACAACAGGAGGGTTAAAAGGCACGGAAAAACAACACAAATACATATATATATAATTAATCAATAAATAAATACAAAAGCAATGCCAATTCAAAAACACACAAAATCATACACAATCAGATGGCGCCGCCAAGTGGCCAAATACGATATTTTTAAGGACATCACAAGGGTTAAGGGTTCAAATGCATGTACTATAACAAACAGTTGAGCCGCTGGCTAAAGTGAACGGGCAACGTGTTCATGAGCTTATTGAAGTGAGACAAGGGAAATCCAAGTGATGTGAATGCTACAGAGCATTCAGTGCATGCATATTAGTCGGTGCGCCCCCTTGAGGGGAGCAACTGAGAAGTATTGCAGTGTGTAGCTGCTGAGTGGATGGTGTATGTAATTGGATGGTGATAATGAAGAGGGAAGACACTTCTGTTCCTAGCAGCAGGAGGGGCCCAGCCATTGTACGAGAAAAGCTGATTAAAGTGCAGCCCGTCCTCCTCAACAGAAGAGGGATTCATCTTTATCACGGTTCTGTAGTGTTCTCTTATTACAAGGCAGGAAACATGTTCAGCATCCATAAATTACTAATGTAATTTAATGCTCAGCAGAAGTGATTTACATAGAAGAGACTCGTGTTACGTTTATTCTTCAGCTGTGGGTCTCCCCCCGCCCGATGAATTTCAAGATCCATTTAGTGGGGTCGTGAATGGATTTACTTTTAGAAATGATCTTTTTAATTACAGTGTTTAGAATAGTTTATACCACCGTGAGAACTGTAATTTTATTAAATTGTAAGCAAACATTTGGAAACATAAGACATGCTGACCTGATGGCAGTTATGAGACTCTTGATGGAATCAGACACTGTTCGGGAGTGACCAGCCAGTATTGACCAGGTGGGTGGGTCCTTAGGGTTTAGCACCAATGAGCGTGCAGTTTCCAGAAGCAGGGCGGAGCTATCCAGCATTGAGCACGCTGAACGCACAATCGGCTCCTGTGCTGCTGATCCCTAGGGGAGTGACAGCCAAAGGAAAACGTGAATTGAGGAAACAGCCAAGACTTTTTCTATATTCACAGACTACCGAGGAGGGCTCTAATATTGTAATATTCTATCTGAATATTAGAGCATCTGTGCTGGGAATGACATTGAACACAGCCCTCCAACACATTACGACCATAAAGCTTTGTGAGGTTTCACTAACTCTTTGACATTAAAGGAAAAACGAATATTGTACATCAATACAGTTGTTCCTCCAAATCTTCTCTGCACTTTTTGCTGTGTTGGGAAATATCTGGAAACCTATTTAAAGCTCAGCTTTAGTTTAGCTTGGAGACATTCACATTTTTTAAAGTGAAAAAAATCCTTTACACTTTGAAACTTGAAAGGTCACTCATTCAATATCATAAATACATAATAGTATTTTGTTAATAAAGCAAAATCCTTAAAGCACACATACAGTATTAAAAACGTGAATAGAAGGGTACAAACTTTGTTAACAAAAATTTCACTTATTATTAGTTGGTCGCCTACTGACTAGGACATTGTAGTTCCTGTGTTAGTTAACTGAATTGAGAATACCTACTGTACCTTCCAACTTTTTATTCCAGAATGTTCATTGAATTTGAATATGAAATAACTGAAATAATTGATCATTCATTATAAGTAAGACTGAAGGACATCTTAAATTCATTAACAGGTTAGAAATTCGGGCCAAACTTTAAATTCAGGTGTTCACAAACCCCCCCAAAAATGTTAAATGGCCATGGACACAATGCAAAACAATAACATCGTGCAGCTGTTTTACCTCATTGCTGATCTGTGCAGGAATGCTGGCGAACTCAGGATTGTTGGCAAATATGGTTAGATTCTCTACAGCCTCAAGGAGTGGGGTTGTAGCAACACGACACCTGTTCCTGTTTTCCTCAGAAAAATCTCCATCTAAGGCCTGAAACAATGTCATTTGGCATTCGGTTATTTCCAAATTCAACCAAAAGAAAGAATCAATCTGAAAATTTTGCAAATGTGCAGGGATGTGAATCTCAGTGAAATGGTTGTTGAGGGTTAAACGCATAAAAACGACTAATTTACATTCGCTGTGTCATTAGCTGAAGGGTTGACCTTGATGGTTTTGACAAGGTTGGCCGTGGTGTTGGCCACCTCTTTGGCAGACTGGACAAACTGTCTCCTAGCAACAGGGTTAGAGGTTCTTGAAGACGCTAGGCGGCACGCGTTACAGAGGGCTGAGGTATGTTTGGCTACAATCGTTGCTGCAGAGAGGACCTACAGTAACAAGCATGGATGTACACAGAAAGAAAACAACTTTAACATTCATAAAGTCATACATTTTAGTCGGTGAGAGTCAACTTACTTCCTGCATTTTAGGTCGGTGTTCATTAACATTCTGTGTTTTCCAGACAATATATTGCAAAGGTCACATTTATCAAAAATTTAGTCAGTTTTCAATTGTCATGCTTACAGTGTATCTCTTGTACCTCTTGGCCATAGTTGGTATGCAGTAGACAAAATACACAGTAGCTTTGGAAAATAAGTCACAGGACCAGCCAGAAAAATAATAAATGCACAATTTCTAGTCCAGAAAATACACTAATCATAAGCAATCCACAGTACACTGCACAGCAGTCTCCAATGGGTGGTGCAATATGTACAGTATCTCTCCCACATGACAGTA
Source organism: Aphredoderus sayanus (assembly GCA_027564795.1). Lineage (NCBI taxonomy): Eukaryota > Metazoa > Chordata > Actinopteri > Percopsiformes > Aphredoderidae > Aphredoderus > Aphredoderus sayanus. Next base: position 13,746 of record JAODUG010044897.1, on the reverse strand, counting down.
GTATCTCACCTGGGAGGGACTGCTAGCTGGATCTACTAGATTCTGACAAGCCATCTGTATAGCCTGGTTGGCCCGTGCAAATTGGATGGGATCCACTAGACCCTCGTGGCCTGACTGGCTATTCGGATCTGAGACACCTACAAGATAAGAGGCCTACAGGAAAGGGAAAGATTTACGTTATGTTTTTGTTATTTCAGCTTGGGGAATGCATTGCTTACAGCTTCACCAACTGAAGGGGGAAAGGATCACATGACTCCAGCTGTGTAGAGTGATTAGCACGCTTGTTTAAATGGAGAGGGGAGGGGAGACTGTGATCTCACCTGTCCGCCAGCTTCCGTCAGTCCACACAGGGCCTTTGAAGCTACGCCCACGCTCTCCCCGAAGGCTAGTACATCGCCGGTCTTGCAGTGTTGAGATATTCCTGCCATGGACTCCCCAAGGATCTGAGGCACGTCGAACCAGAGGAGACGTAGTAAGTGGAGAATTAGAAATGAATGAAGGTTGAGCTGGACATTGGGTCCTCACCTTGGAGTTCTCCATAACACTCTCGATGCAGTCGAAGTAAGAGAGCTCATTCACAGGCTCACTGGGGTTCTCCAGAAGCCCTCTGACCGCCTGAGCATATCAGGGAATCACGGAAAAAGAAACTGTAAAACCAATAAACCTGTCACACATTTTACAGTACATTAGATGGATGGGCATCAGCCACTCCAGATTTGACGCGGTTAATGCAAAGCTGTTTGATGACGCTGCCATAAGCAAAAGTCAAAGCAATTTCTCTGCTCTTTCAATCTCACCGCCAGAAAATATGCGGGCTCCTCTGTTAATGCACGTCATTCATTATAGGGCGTGAGATTGAAGAGTCTTGTTGTAGCTACTGCACGCTTGGCGGATAAATGCTGGGCCAGGGTAGAGCAAAGGAGTCAGATGTAGATGGACTTGAATGGCTCAGGGGCATTAAGAGACTGATTGTTCCCTATGGGCACAGTGCCCTAACCTGCCGGCCACAACACTGTCAGTGGTTAGCTATTGCCTGTGTGCACTTCTGTCTGTGTGGATACCTCCAGCTCTCTGAGGGCGTTGTCACACTCCCTTTGTCCTGCTGCTTGCTGAGTGCACAGGGTGATCAGCTGGTTAATGCTCTCTGTCACCGCTCTGAAACACAGGGCAGCAACCACAGCCGCTTTAGGTGTTGTGCGCCCCTGAACACACAGCCCATTCACCCAGTCCCCACACCCCAAATAGCTGCCTGAGAACCTTTTGGCATGCTATGCAATAGTGCCTATCACATGCACAATATAATAGTACTGTAAAATATATCTAGAACAAACACAGAAAAAGTCAATGCACATATTATTAAAGATGATGAAACTAGACTTAAGAAAATAAGAAGACTATATAAAAATGTTAAACCATCCCAAAATTCCTCCGGTGGTCTTATGCTGAACCCCATTTCTCTAAACCAGCATTTCTTAAGCGAAAACTTTTCCCCATTTTGTTCATGTTCAATGTGAAAAGACCTTTAGGAGGCGAGCCTCCGTATCACTTGTGTTCAGGCCTGCTGAGCACAGACCGTTTCTAGTCAAGGAAGGCTCCCATCTCTCTAATTAGACAGAGAGAAGTCAGTCAGGCTCGAAGCCCCATGGGACTGCCAGCCCACTTCCCAGCACTTTTAACCAGGCATGGCATAAGAACAGCTTAGAGATACAGGAGAGATGTTATGTGGAATTCAAGATATTTTCCTGTCCTACTACTGTAGATGTTGAAGCTTATGATGTGAGGGCTAAAGTGTGAAAATCAATTGCCTAACATACTGTTTATCGAACCACCAACACATCATCTGGTTCACATATAATACATTTCTGGTATCTACTATACAAGGGCTGGATGACATTAGTAGCCTTGATGGATAGACGTAATGTAATTAATAGCCTTTCTTCTGTCAAAAATAGTATGCCGCATGTGGAATCGGCATTCATGCCCACAAAAAATAGCCGCCATAGTTCACATTCACACAGCTTTAATGCCAGCTTTAGCATTTATTTTCAAAGAATATGTATAAATCATGATATTCTTCCCCGAAGGTAATATTAATTTCTTGAGACTTTCAAAGGCAGTGAGTACTGTACATTCTGCCTTTACTTAATTACAGCTGGTATAAAAAATACTGGTTTGAATTACACTGAATTACCCTTTGTATAAAACACCTTTCTGGGTCTATCTATATATCCTGACTCACCTTGCAGCTACAGCTAGGAGGCTTTTTGCATTAGCCGCTCCTGGGTCCACAGAGAGAGACTTGGCAGCCAGCAGAAGCTTACTGGACGCCATGGAGATGTTTTTCAGGTTACCAATGACTTGGATCTGGTCATCCTTGCTCTGAATGCCCCCCAGAAACACAGAAGAGAAAGCAATGCACCTCTTTTGAGACCTTATACTGTGTCCACTATCAAGATCTTTTCAAACTAAAATCTCATTCCACATAAAATTTCCTCAAAAGTATATTATGGTACAATGTCCTTAGTAGAGTCAGAACGAATGATTATTTTCATAAATAATTTCTTTGATTTATCTACTTTACAGTATGTGATTACTTTAGACTAAAATGGCACAAAATCTAAATTTGGCGTGGCTTGAGGTGACTTGTGTTGAGACATCAAGTGAGCAAACATAGAAAGCTATGAGCAGACTTAAGAGGGCATGATAATAGCTCCTACAGTATATGACATGGAGGGAAAGGGAGAGAGAGAAGGGATAAAGAAAGTGAATGGAAATAGAGGCAGAAGGAGAGATAATAGAGAAAGAGATCATAGAGAATTGTTGGAGCCAGTACCAATCGCATCATAACAAAATATCTTGTGTGTTTCTGGCAGCATGTTTATAGTGTTGCTCAGCAATTAGTGCTTGGAGATGGTGTGGGCACTGTGTTTCAATGTGAGCATATGATGTAGTGTATGTTCCCTTGACTATCCCTTCCATCATCTCAGCAGGCCTGTGTGTCATGCACTACCAGCTCCAATTCCAAACAGTCTTTCTAAAGTAATGAGCAAAATAACAAGAACATCATCAAAAATCTGATTATTGTATACTGTATGCAGCCTCGGTATTCACCTCAGGGCTGCTCGCACGCTAAAGTGTGATGGAAGAAAATGTCATTTATTAATAAGAAAATTCACATAATAGTTACACAATGCAAGACAAGAAACAACTTTCAATTCCAATACCTACGATGTATATTTTGATTCAGCCATGAATGTGCAATCTTAATTCCTTAATGTTGAATAATAAGAAATAATAAGGAATGTGCATTGTAACTGGGATTGGGTGGTAAGGTAATATGTGTGTATGTGTGCCTGTGTGTTGGGATGCGCGTGTCAGATGGACAAACCCTACCTGAGTGTGTCCAGCCATTTCAACTCCGGCATCCAGGAACTCATCAAAGTCCTGGCTGAACTTCCCAGAGGCCACGGCCAGTTGGCTGCTGGTACCACGCGAGGAGTGGACCACCTCTCCTGCAGAGTGGTTCAGCTCGGCCGCAGTGTGGTTCAGATCGGTCTGGGCCTCCTGAAAGGACTTGCAGCAGGGAGGCAGCTTCGAGGGAACAACACACATCAACTACTGTAAGTTCAACTGCCACCTGAACCATACCATTACTGTTCCTGTCAAATGACCAGCTTTAGCTTTTAGTGTTTGCTGTTAGGACTTCATATACATTCATTTTATAGGTGTGCATTACTACTGTACTGTAGGTGAATGACTGAGTGAGTGTTTTAGTTGAGCGCTATAAATTCTCTAAATGCAAAGTAATTCCCAGTGTGTAGCTCCTGAGTTGGCTGGCCTGCTGGCTGGCCGGCTAGTCGAGGGACTCACATTTTCCACGAGAAGTTTTTTGCTGGCCTCTCCAATGCTCCGTAGGGCCATGTCTACATCCTTCTGGCCTGGCAGGCAATTCACACAATTATTCAGGGAGTGGGACACTGCCTTGGCCACCTGAAACACAGCACGGCGTTCTGTCAATGGGCTGCTATTAATCATTCCAACAGCACAGGCTCCTGAACACAACCATGGTGGGTAACAACAATATCACATACGGGGCTGGGCTCACAGTGCCGCAAAACAATCAGTGTCCCTAATTTATGCTGCCGTCACAGACGTATGCCAAACAATATGCTTATCCCCGAGAGGGCTGCCTGCAAGAGAGCAGTTTTTTCTCTGACACCCCTGGGAGAGATTTGCCAGGCGAGAGAGGCAGGAGAGAAAATAGCAACGCTTCAAGGGGATTTATATAATTGTCATGCAGAGGAGAAATGTTCAGTCGATGGGAGAGAAGAACCACAGGGGAACAATGGAATTTCTGCCCAAATAATGCGGTCTCTTATAGGCTTTCATCAGCAGTACTCTTAACTCTTTGACCTTCGACCCCAACAATGAGCTAGCATGCGACTGTATCTCGCTACATCCATTGCTAAACACTGTAGACGCATGCTCACCTGGGCCAACCTCTGCTGGCTCTCAGCGTCCCCCGGGTGAACCAGGGCCTGGTGGGCTTCGTGGATCAGCATGGCTGAGCCCTCCATGACACACTGGGCAGAGTCCAGCATTGCTGCTGAAGCCTGGGGCTCCTTTGTGCTGGCCGCAACGCCTCTGGCTGCCTGGGCCAGTGTCCTCAATGCTTGCGCTGTTTCTCTGGCAGCCACACCTACAGTACAGTACAGTATGCCACACACACAGGTTGACAGAAAAGTACAGTGAGAAAAATACTTATTCCATTCAGAGCCAAGTCATTACACAACACTGTTATGATTGCATCCAGCACACACTTCAAGGCAGTGGTGTAATTAGGCCTGGGGGCCTGGGGCTATGGCCCTGAAATGTTTTGAGAAGAGCCACGGATCTCAAAATTCTTTTACAAAAGTGTTCATATTTTCTTTGATCAGATCTACTGCTACTGTACAGTAATTTCAATAATGTTCAGGAGCTTCCGTGGCTCAGCTGATAATTTCTGCACTTTGTCATAAGGCTATTTTGTGACCTTGCGATGGAATCCTATTTGAAGCAAAGATTAGCTTTGCGAAAATATTTTTAAGCATTCTAAGACATTGTAGATGGCTGTGATGTAATTAATATAAGCCTACTGTATTTGCAAATAGTGATGTGACTATTATTGGCCCTAACAATGCCTCTGCTTCAAGGTGCAGTATTAGGATGTGTAATTACTGCCTGACAACCTTGTTAATGTGCACATCAACAGCCCAGTAGGTATGAGCATTTCTGCGAGAGCAATTGGACAAAACCATTTTTATTTAAGCAAATTTGCTAATATAGAGACATGTGGACTCGTGGGTGGTGCCCTTAACGCATTATACGTAAAACTGAGAGGAAAAGCAGCAAATTGCATCAAATTGCATTATCCAGCCAAGTGGAGCCAGTTGCTGATGGAATGTTAAATCCAGTGAAAATAAGATTAATGTGTAGCTGACACATTGGCAGCCTGGGCCACACAATAACCAGCCTCAGAGCTTTCCTTGTTAAAAGACATTATTCACCCTTTGTCTTAATCTTTCCTCCACCAAGAGCTTTCATTGTACTTCAACAGAAGGCAAACTAGGAAGGCCCTCTTTGGAGATCAGTTGTAGATAAAACTGACAACAAGCATCAGTACATATATTCGGGTGCACTTGTTGTTATGCTTTCTCTTGACACAGAAGTTACTTCAAAAGATACAGAAATACTGCAATCAGGCTACAAACCAAGCTAACTATTGTACAATTACCCAGCTAAAAAAATCAATAGAATCTAACTTTAAAGGACACTTCTATATTTGTGAATGGAAGTTTCATTCCCCTTTAGAGCACTGAGAATGCATGTCGCTCACACTCCTCCCCTGCCCCCCCTGCTTCCTTTCTGAGAGAACCGAGCCTGTCTCACCTGTATAATGTTCATTCCCCTGGGCAGCGCAGGTCAACAGCTGGGCCATGGAGGAGCCCACGGCCTTGGATGTACTGCCCAAGTCCTGGGCACACTTCTCCAGCTGTGGCGGACCACAGGAAACACACATGAGCTCCTCAGCGGCACAAACCACAATCTATGACCCGTCATCGACAACACGCAGTGGTACTAATAATAGATAATGCTTGCACTGACCGATTCGCCAGGAAGAGGTTTGAGTTGGCCATCGATAACAGACATCTTGGCATCTTGAAGTTCACTCCGGAGGGTCTGGACTGTTTTAAGGGCTGAATCAATCTCCAAAGGTCCACAGGCGTCATGGGTCTACAGCATAACAAGATGCATGGATTGCTTTGAGTCTGGCGTCTCTCTCCGAATAGCTGACGGATTAGAATAGACTGCGCGTGTGTGGAATCGGTGTGTGTCTGCGCTCACGTGCGGTTCTCCGTGGAGATACTGTACTGTACCTTCTGGGCAGCAGTTCTAAGTTCTGCCAGGCAGGTAGCCAAGTTCTTGGCACACTGGCCAAGTTGCATAGCAGCGGCCTGGTCCGTCACTGTGGGAACTGCTGACTTAGCAGACGTCACCATTCTACTGCCAGGCTGGAGACGGCGGCAAAATAAAAACGCATGAGCAGCACACACGCACGCACGCACGCACATGCGCGCACGCACGCAGGCACAAACTTAAACAACATATTATTGAAACTGAGTGTGCAGTTTTCTTTTCCGACAGCCGTGACCTAACATCACATTGATGGCAACAGGACGAGAAGGAATGACAGTTTGGTGCTAAAATAGCATACAGTATCACTTACTGAGGACTAGGTCTGACATAGCAAAACAATCACTCTAAGTGTTTGTCGCAAGAACGGCATCAGTGACCCCTAGAAGGATTAGTATAAGGAAGTGAATTAAAATCAGGTAATTTTGCTGCGCTTATCCAAATCGACTTACAGTGAGTATCTTACAGTACTTACAGAACGCCCTGTGGTGGGGCTTAAACTCATGACCCTTTCACTTGGGAGGCCAGCACTCAAACTACACCCCCCCCCCCCACCACCACCTCCACCCCATCCAAAAGCATTCCAGATCTATTGTGTTAATGTAATGTGGAGGCCATACCTGCAGAAAGCTCTGGCTGGCCATGATAAGGGCAAGCTGGGCACCCAGCTCCTCTGGCTGGGCCTGGCTGCTCCTCATACCCTGGACCAGCTGGGGAATGGTGTCAGCCACAGCCTACATGCACACAGGCACACGCACACAACACACTGTAGGCCCTATTCCCAGTAGTCCTTCATGCATCAGAAGCTTAGCCAATATCATGGCTAGTACATTTGCTATTCTTCTGGTCGGCGTGACGTAATATCCGGCAGTGGCTTGAGAACTCGGTGAATACTCAGTGACAACAAATGGCTATGGCCTAGCAACCAAATGTTAAAACAGTGGTGAAAAGATCATGTATTCTTACGATTTCTTACGAAGTCCATTTCTATTTATTTATTGAAATGTTGGCTATTTGTATATAGTATGTACATTATTGATATCATGAGCTCCCAGGCGATGCCAAGAATTATTTCAGTACTGTGTCAGGCGAAGCATGAGAGCTGTGGTCTGACCGAATGTCCCTGCTGTACTTTACTGTTGCAGAATCCCTAGCTGCTACTGTTATTGTACAGTAGCAAGTTGCAGTGCTAAAAGTTGGAAAAGGGCAACAAATAAAGCAAGTCATAGATAGCTGTAGCATATATATATATATATATATATATATATATGTATATATATTGTTTATTTCTTTACACCATAGAATTTTATTTAACCTTTAATCTCTCTGGCCACATGCCACATGTAGGGTGGTATAATGTGTTCAATGTGATTATAGTTCATATTCATTCTCATTGTGAGTATTATTGAGTTTAACCCACAGAACAGGGCTGTGGGTTGAAAAACATTCACAACAAACAGCAAACTGTTTATGCTTTACTGTAGTACTTGCTGTAGAAGCTGTACTTAACCAATGTTAGGTCCACTGTTCTGTTTTCTAGATGTAACTGTTAGCTAAGAATGCATTTTATTTATTCACTTTTAGCCTACAGGCTACTGCCACCTAATGCATAGAGTAGCATAACAAATACAACAGCATGAATAAAGTAATATGCAAAATACAATAAAATCCCGCAGTTAAACGGAAGCAATCCACTTGTTCCCTGTCTTAAAGGTACGGGGGGAAGGGGAGATATTCAAATGCATCTTCTCCATCATATTGTGACTGTGACCATGTCTGCACAGCAACTTTTCAGCACGTTCCACATTATTTGGCATATGAAATGCCAAATACATGGATTTGGCCCACGAAACCGCTGTTTTCACCGAGTTGTCTTACTAAGCCATCGCACAACACCACTTCCGGGTATTCGCCGACCAGACGAATGCTGCACCAGGACTGTCTTTTACACAATAGCAGGCTGGTGTTTGGCCCCCACGCCAGCCTCCAGAGGCCATGTCCGTACCTTGCAGCTGTGCACTAGCTGCTGGTGCGAGGCGGTGTTTTTGTTGGACGCTGCTGCATTCTGCGCAGCTGCAATGGTCTGCGTAGCAGCCGCCGCCGCCTGCTTAGCAGCAATCTGTTCACAAGACACCCAGAGAAATCACTATGGCAACATTAGCATAGCAGGTAGAACATGTGCGATTGTGAGAAGTATTGATGTACTGTACCAAGGAAATACTACATACGGAACTGAATTATATAAAAGAAGCCCCCTTGTTACGTATTTCTTATTCTGTGACTATCCACCACCAAGAAATGAATTCCTTGATTGAATTTAACAGACACAGACAGAGACACAAGGCTGGCTTTGAAGAGACTGCATTGCCTTGACTGAAAAGTGGAGGGAAAAGGCTTTCTTTGTTTAGCGTGTTGACGAGGGATGAAAAAGAAACGTGAGCAACAATGACATCTTTGTCCCGAGGAAAACAAACAAGATGATGGTACGGTCGGAAATGAGCTGAGCAGCTCTCTGACTGGTGGAACAACCAGTAGATTACTTTTTATATACAGCATGTTGTAAATAACTGTTTCGGCTAAACAGGAGCTATATCTTATAGGGGCGAATGGGTTAGAGCTGATCCAGAAACAAAGGGAAGATTAACGGGGCCTTAAAGAGCATACACACACACGTTCAAAATCCTCTTGCGTCATCCATGGGACGAAAACTACAAGTTTCTGTAGCACTTTATATCTGGCTCGATTTGTAGTTGTTGACCGTACACATATGCCAGATGGCATGGCACCTATACATACTGATAGGATCTTGAAATAAACTTATACTCTCAGTGCTATTACTGTATTTATATCATGATTACTAATGACCTATGACCTATTTCTCTTTCATAACATTTGCAATTGCATTTTTTAACCATTTGTCTAATCTGGTGTTTGGATGAAATTCATAGGAAGATTATGTCAAGCGGTAGGTACCGTTGTAGTAGTATTTTATACATAATTCACATTCGATACAACTTATTTTAGAATGTTTTTGAGACCTGCAGTAAGTAAATGGTAAAAGATCCCTTTAAAACCAAACCAAACAGTTAGCATGGATAGAGCACCTCTAGCCTGTTGACCAGTTTCTTCTTTATGGCATTCTGTGCTGCAGCGTTTGTGGCCACACGAAGGCCCTCCGCTGCCTCTCTCAGCCTCTGCTGTTGGTCCTCATTCTCCGGATAGGCTGCTGCCCCCTGAGAATACATACAGAAACATCAAGACACACACACACACACACACACACACACACACCCAAACACAGGCTCTCCAGTCCCCACAAAGAGGCAGCTATTTAGCTGTGTCTTGTTTCATTCGCCATCTAGTGGGGGGCACCAGTACTGCAGCGGAAAAGATTTATGCTAGTCCTAGTTAAGTCCTAGTTAAGTCCTAACTTTTAATGATGTACTGACAGTTTATTATGCCCATAGAGAATTTGTAGGGTTACCACA
>JAODUG010044886.1:0-16373 GCA_027564795.1 Aphredoderus sayanus | reverse complement strand
CAACACCCCCTAAACAACCTCCCTATGGTCAACTGCCATATTATCCTTTTGTCCATCCATATGATCCTATAGACCCACCACCAACAACACCCCCTAAACAACCTCCCTATGGTCAACTGCCATATTATCCTTTTGTCCATCCATATGATCCTATAGACCCAACACCACCACCCCCTACACAATCTCCCAATGGTCAAATGCCATATCATACCTTTTTCACTCTATATAATCCTATAGACCAGTCTGCTAATCCAGAAACTACCACAGGGCCTCTTGATTTTCCACCACATTTCCTGTTTATGCAACCTAATATTTCACCATAGTTTATGCCTGCAATGCAAGCCAGGGATGAAAACTACACCAGATTTGTTTGTTTGGTTCTGTTCTTGTAGATATCTTCTGTCTTACAAATGTATCCAATAAATGTCCTACTGTTTTTATCTTGGCTTTGTTTTTTTCTTTTGGCTGAATCCATCCCATCTGGAAAGACTAATTGTTTAGCATTTAATATAATGGTATTTAATGTAGTCTGAATCTGACACTGACTGTTTGAGACAATTAACAGTTTAGTGGTGAACCAGGTCAAACTACTTCTGAAAGTTATGAGACTATACAGTAGGTCTCCCTGTGTCAGGGCTTTAATGTTGTCTGTGATGTGGTTGTATGAGAAGTTGTATTGTACAGAGACTAAACTCATTAAATATGAAATCCAAGACTAGAACACCTGTAGTTCTCATTAACTATTCCTTGACCTTCTTAATCCTACAAAACTTTTTTTCCCCATCAGTAGGAGATGGGAGAACTACTTTGTAGTTCAAGAGTGAATGATCACTTTCAAGATAACTTGGTGTTTTGTCTTGGGGGCATTAAGTCCCACAGTATCTGTACTATACATAAGGAATTTTGAAAGGGTGGTCACACGATATACTGAATCCTGCCTAATTTGCATTAATAAAATCTAAAGCGTTCATTGTGTACAGCATTTCTTTACACTTCCCTAAGGTTTTTGCACAGGCTAGTGTATGAGGAAATATTTAAAGAATGAACAAAAACTTAAAGTAGATGTGACGGCTTATGATAGTCAATAGGCTAATTCACAACTCTTGCCACTGGATCAAGGACTGTTCACAGACTAGGCCCTGTTAGATAATTGCCATTTTAACAAGTACTATTGACTATTTAGCCAAAGGTGTGTGTATATAGAGGTGCTTGTCATAATTTGAATATCAAAAAGTTGATTTATTTCAGTAATTCCATTCAAAAAGTAAAACTTTTAATTTTGATGATTATAACTGACAACTAATGAAAAACCCAAAATCAGTATGTCAGAAAATTTAAATATTACTTAAGACCAATACAAAAACGATTTTTAGAAATGTTGTCCAACTGAAAAGTATGAATTTGAAAAGTATGAGCATGAACAGCACTCAATACTTAGTTGGGGCTCTTTTTGCCTGAATTACTGCAGCAATGCGGCGTGGCATGGAGTTAATCAGTCTGTTGGAAAATTAAATCTGAATCTCCATAAAGTTAGTCACCAGCAGGAAGCATGAAGTGCTCTAAAACTTTCTGGTAGATGGCTGTGTTGACCTTGGACCTCAGAAAATACAGTGGCCCAACACCAGCAGATGACATGGCACCCCAAACCATCACTGACTGTGGAAACTTTACACTGGACTTCAAGCAATGTCGTTTCTGTGCCTTTCCTCCAGACCCTGGGACCTTGATTTCCAAAGTAAATTCAAAATTCACTTTCATCAGAGAACATAACTTTGGACCACTCAGCAGCAGTCCATTCCTTTTTGTCTAGCCCAGTGAGTTTTGGGAAGTTTTGGGTCCACTTTGAAAGGAAAATGATTTGAATGCTAAAGGCTGATGTCAAACAATTCTAATATTAATTCTGATATATCAATTTTGCAAATATCATTGACCTTGATGCAGGCAGCTATTTAGGGCATCTTTTCTCTGATTTGTCCAGCAACTCTACCTTGCCTGTCAATCAAATTAAAGCACACACACATCTACATTGTGCTTTGTAGCGGCAAACCAACAGGCTCCAGAGAAGGAGAAGGTGGTGTTTGGTGAATTATTAGTAAGTTGGTGAATTACAAACTCTGCTATTTTTCTTACCTGTTTTGCAATATCTTGTTGCATCTCTCAAATACTAAACCTACATCACTTTAAAGCACTAGCGGTTTATTTGGAGTTTGTCCAAAGCCTACAATTGATATATAAAGGCCTTGTGAAAAGGTCCTCAGTACCTTTTCACCTGACCTCTTACCATTTACTGATTAGGTAATCTTCCCTTAGTCTTGGCATTTAGAGTGTATAATATTTTCCAATCATTCCATAAAGTGGCCTAAATTAATCAGTTACATTGTTTTACTCAAGCAGTGAATTGTTATGCAACAATGTGTATTATTTCTGTATGGATGTGAGCTGTCGTGCTTCACACGACACAAGGACGAGCCTGCGTGGTGAGCGCTCGAAGTTGGGCCGATGAGCTGCAGGATAATTTTGTCTCGCGGGCTGAACATCGTTTTGGTGGCAGTCGACCACGACTGTCCAGCATCCTTGTGAGTGCTATTTCTGTCTCCCTCTCTTCCTTGCTATTGCTATTGTTGGCTCTCACATGTTCTGTGTTCCACTGTGACAAATGCACACCTTCACATCTATGTGTCAACAGACAGAATCCTTAAATGAGAAGTGAAGATACTCTATTATTGTCATAGTTTTTTATTCACCAGTGAATATAATGTATATTCTAAGGTCAAACAAATTAGTACATCATCTACTCAGTATGTATTATTCTGCATTATCCCTCAAGCCGTAAAGGAAGGTGCAGTATATAAGCTAATTGTGTAGTGTGTGTAGCCTACAAGGTAAAATACTTGAGTTTCTAGAGGAAAGATACAGACCTTGTCACCCCTACAGTATATGCTCACACATTTCTCTACTCCTCCCCTTTCAATCACACACCATTTTATAGACAATCATATTTCAAAGTAAAATCTGGGCTTCTGGGAGGCTGTAACACAAAGGAGCGTACCTCTAAGAGCAATGGGTGTCACTGTGACTGAAACAGGACCTCTCCATAACGAAGGGTGACGGGTGACTCAAATGTTATCGGGTTTAATCAGCCACTGCACCATGACACAGCGCCATGGCCGCTGTCGGTGTGGGAGTGTGTGTTTCCAGTCTTTGTTTGCTTCCATGCACGCATGTGTGAGTATCTGCCCCATGGCCATCTCTCTCTCTGTTATGGCTCCTCACACTTGAACCTTTGATACAGGGATGAATAAGTAGTGGAATCATTTAAGAGAATAAACAAACAAGTTGGTTGAATGAAGCTAATGTGCCGTAGTCGGGCCCAAAATGTGATGTTGGAAAAGCGTCCAAGTGTCTTGGACATGGATATGTTTAACTTATATATTTTAGAATTTACACTAATATTCAATTCGTGGCAACTCTGTACAATACAATTTGCATGTCTCCATTGACCTGCACCTTGATACTGTCTGTCTATCAGTTGATATTTCAATATTCGATACTATGATCTATCTATCTCTATATCTCTATCTATCTATCTCTATATTTATCTCTTTATATATCTCTGTTTCTCTATATCTATATATATGTCTCTCTCTCTCTCTCTCTCTCTCTCTCTCTCTCTCTCTCTCTCTCTCTCTCTCTCTCTCTCTCCTGGTCCAACACCCCCCTTCCCCCACCAGCCACCCATTTCTCTCTCTGTTTGTGTCTCTCTCTCTTGGCTTTCCTCCCTTCCATTCCCGTTTTCTCCTCCCCCTCCATGTTTTTCCTTCCCTCCCTTGGCCGTGCGTAGCTGCAGCGTCTGCGGGGGTCTCCTGGGTCTGTAGCGCTCCACTGCAGTGTAGAGAAGGGTAGGGCGGCAGTGAGTACCATGCGCTGAAAAATGGTGCACCAGGAGAAACGCGTCTACCAGGTGTGTGAGTCTGTCTGTGAGCGTAGCTCGTCACGATTTGTGTCTCTGTGTATGATTTGCTGAAAGAATTTAATAATACTAATTCTAATATTTACGGAGCGACAGAGGGAGCAGTACCATCATGGTGCATGCACTGTGTACAGTACAGTTGGTAACAGCAATAATGCATGTCTGTGTACGTGCCTGTATCAGTGCTCAAATTGTGTATTTATAAGATTGTCACCAGTCTTCTCTACATATTTGACACTTGCATCCGTTGTACTGAGAAAATGATTCCCTCTGCGTTTACAATTAGGCCAGACGCTTTTAACCGAAGCGACTTACTGTATGTGTGTACGCTCTTGTTTATTTGTATAATTAGCTGGTCTTTGATAACGGTAAACTGTCAAACAATACTGTTTGCCTGTGTGTGTTCATGTTTTCCTATGTCGAACCCCTGCTTGAGACCAGGAGAACGCGTAATGTTGGTTGAATGACGAAGATTGTTAGATGAGATGGATGCTCTTGCATCATAACTTCGTCACATTCTGAGCTTGAGTGGGGGTGGGGTGTTTTTTTATTTTATTTCAATGTGGTCGTGTGTCTAGCCGTGTGAGTGCTATGCATCATAGATTGTGTTAGCAGTGTGTACATGGAAATTGAGTAGGTGTGTGTGTGTGTCAAGTACGTGCGCTGCCTTGGTAATGTGCGTAAGCACTGGGCACATTCACAGAATCTAATTATTCACACTTCACTGGAGGAGCCGAAATATAAATAAATATCCTTCGATATAGGGCGTTTTTCTTTGGATTCTCCCTGGTCAATAATGTGAGATTGCAAAAAGAGAACAGATGAGCTTCATATCTGAAAGAAAATTTTAGATTATGGAAAATGCTGCTCAACATAAACAAACAGCTTGAGGAGTTGAGGGAGTTGATGGGGGTTATATTTGGACATGCATGAATTTTAAATCTGAAAATAATTAGTTGACAAAGAGAAACAGAAAATTATGCCTGGCTTCTAACAGTGAAACCAGGAAAGGGACACAAATATAAAAATATCCCAAAGGAGAAATGACGTAGCATTTTAATGGTATATATTTGCAGATGTAAATCACCAATCTTTTCAACAAGGTAGTAATATATGGAGAGTGAGAGTGAGAGAGAGAGAGAGAGAGAGAGAGAGAGAGAGAGAGAGAGCGAGATCCTTCAGCTCAGATTCCTTTAAGATCTGTATATTGTTTCTTGTACTGAAATTTATGTTTGAATGAGAACAGTGTCATGCAAGTTCTATGGTGTAAATATGGAAATATTTGTCCTACCTGTTGGTTTTCAGTGTTTTTGCATTTTCCGTCTTTTCTTGTATTTATTTATATCTCCATGTCCCAGAAATACAGAGGGTCGAGTCAGTAACATGTATTATAGTCTGTAATATCACCTTTTCATTAAAACATTAATGTATGTTTATCAAGGAAAATAAACATATATTTGGAAAATTATCAAGTGTACAAGAAATGCTACATTCAATATAGATATTTCATAGCACACAATTAACAAGCTATCATGAATTAATGAATGTGTATAATTCTAGTTATTCTAACAATACAAGTTACTAAATTACATAATTATTAAAGATATACTATCTATAAATGTTTAGGTCAGAATACTATATTCCTCTCTATTTCCGACAGGCCCAGCGGAATGAGAGGGAGTCCATCAGGCAGAAACTTGCCCTTGGCAGTTTCTATGACGACGAGCCAGTCATTTACACCAGCTGCAGCAAAAATGGACAAGTCTCCCGGTGGGTTTGAGTGTAGTCTGTGCTGTTTGTGTGTGTTTATGAGCGTGCTATAGTAGTGTACGTAGTGGTCTATGTATTTGTCTTTGTCTGGAGACATTGTTTGCCTCTCTTTCATCTGGTTGTTTGCTTTGTAGAAAGCTCCCCATTTTAGACTGAAAATGTAAAAATGTTTATATTAATTTTATTATGCTTGTTTAAGGTTTGTTGTTTGATTAGACTGACAGGAGAGGGCGCTCTTAAACATTTAAGTTCACTCAGCAGCCATCTTGGCATTAAAAAACTGCATGTAGGCTATAGAATCAGTGTGGTTACCTTTTCTCACAAATTATTGGATACTTCCACTAGTAACCATGCTCAATTGTGCGCTTGCATCAGTGCAACCACACAACAGGCTTTATAGTTTAAGGTTCTGCCGGTATAAAGATGTTTGGCTTTTTAGGGGGAGAGGTAGGATCTGTCTACAACTGCCATATTCTCATATAGAGTTCGATTTTGAAGTGGTCTGTCTGTTCTATTATGTTTCTGTAACACTCTATTTTGAATGAGGAATTATGTAATCTGTAAGGAGAGAGAAAAAAAGTATAAGAAGAGTAAGAGAAGATAAAGAGGGTGGGAAGTGATTTATCGGCATTAAACCTCTTATACAATGTTTTTGTTCAAAATACATAGATGATACATGAATTGAACACATACAGAGACACACACACATATGGTTTCAGGTGGTTAACCAAAGCCACTGTACTTGAAAGGCCAATGATTTCAGTGTCTTTTGACCTTCAGTAATAGTTTAGTAGTAGGTATTGTCTTTTTGAATGAAGTTGTGGGGACGTTCTCACGGCAAAAGGGGGCCGCCCATCCGTGCTGGACTGCCTCTATCTACACTGTTTGAGGAAGCGCAGGTCCCTCTGTGGTCCAGCCTTGTGGAAAAAGGAAGTAATCCCTACTATCAGCATGTGGCTCTGATTGGGTTTACATCCAGAATAACTGGAGGTACACCTCTAATGTGGAGTTTCCAATGCCTCCAGTTTTTAAATTTTGAAATGGTGAATTGTTCTCACGTCTGTGCCGCGGGGGTGGTGATGGTTTCCTCCGATACTCTGAAATAGTCATGTTTTGCCAACAATTGAGGTTTCTAATATTTCCACGTAAACAGAAGCGAGGGATTCTAACATTATATGGGTTTGGTTGTTGAATTTACATCACAAGATTATGTGGTTATTAGTTCATCGCTGACATCATTGACATAGAGCTACTGCTTCCATTGTTTAGATCAGGCCAGTGCTTCCATTACATGTGGTTTTCAAATGTAAGAATCCCCAGTGGTTCTCAAACTTTTTTGTCTGCTGGTTTTTGCTGTAATTGTTTACCGGGCCCTTATTTTAATTGTATATTTACTAAAATGTTTCCATTAAATGTAATGGTTTCCTTTTTTTCATGTAGGCCTACATGCTGTAGTGCCTTCATTTTGATCACAAGAAATATATAAATCAATATATTATATGAAAAATAATTATACAATAGGTTATTATCAAAACATGCTTTTGTATTATTAGTAGTTATGTATTTATATGATTAATGTTATTATTATTTGTGCTATTGTACTTAAATAAGATCTTAATAGATTATGATACTCCTTGTGCATGCACACAATCAGTTTGTCATGCAAACTCTGCTAAGCAAAGATTCCGCCCATGTTTTCAAACTGACCCTTCATCCCTGCTGTCTCCCCCTCTACTCTTTGGCCCACCCAGGCTGCAGGGTGGGGTAAACCTCCAAGTGTGTTTTGTCAATGACAGCAGCAGTGACAAAGACAGCGATGCGGAGGACACCAGGACAGAGACCAGCCTGGACACACCACTGTCACCCATGGTGCGCATGCTCAAAACCTGATAGACATTTACATGGCTGTTTGTGCTTTGTGCATTTGCGGTACAGTATGTGGAGTTCCCTGTTCAGGTACTCGTTCAGGCAGTGTGATATGAGCAGGTCTGCCCTCACACCTACTGTCGAAACTTCTTTTTTTTATGTTTCTGTTTGTTCAGGAAAATCAAATCCAACAAACAGGCAAATCAACTTCCCCTACATCCATCACAGGCTTCTCTATCCACCATACAGTATGTGCTTATGTGCACAGGTGTTTCAAAACATTTGAATACACATAAGGATCCCAAGGTGCTATAACACAACCACTAGACCACTAGTGTGATGTAAGCATATTTCCTACACAAAATAGTATTTTGCTAATGCCCTCCTTCACAGAGTAAGCAGAGCTCGTCTCTGTCGGACCGGGACACAGCCGAGGAGGAGGACTCATTGGACGACTGCGGAGGCTTCTGGAGAGTCCAGCGCCGACTGCAGGAGGAGGCGCGGGTGGCGCTGGCACTGGCCCGGCCCATGGCCCGCATGCAGGTGGAGGTGGAGAGGCAAATCCAGCTGCACCGACGCTCACCTGTGGCCGATTTGGTTAGTAGAGAGGGAGGGAGAATGTCTCTGTTGGCTGGATAATGTTGCTCTCTACAATATACTAACTAGTTCCTTCAGCAGATGTGTTTATTTAAAGTGACTTACAGTATGTATTAGGGTTAGGCATCACACTCAAGGATGCTTACTAAAATAAAGCAGGTGGTCTAAAGTGGGTGGGCAGAATCTCCTGAGGCGAGACGCAATATTGTTGTACTGTTTACAATACAAATTACAATAATACCTCAGATGTACAACAAATAAGCAGCAGCATTCTGCAGTCCCACAACTGGAAATTCCTCGGCTGAGTTCTTGTAAATCGATTAGGAAAATGCTTGAATAACACGAGTAGCACATTGTAAACAAACACTGAAAGTGGAAATAGAAAAAAATGATGGACTGTTACAACAAACCACCACCTAGATACGGGGTTTGTGTGGTCTGCAGCTAAAGGTCACAGAGTAGCAGTCACTATTATACAAATCTTAAAATCTCTAGGTGAGTGGGGTGTGTGTGTGTGTGTATGTCAGAGAAACCCCCTATGAATGCTGAATAATAAGTCCCACTGCTTTTTCCCTGAAAAGAATGCCCATATGAAACAAATGTCATTACTAGACAAAGTGAAAGATGGCACTTTCTATTTCACAGAAAATGTCTGTTGACAAAAGCGGCCCATATCCCGCTCCCCAGGAAAAGATAAGCTGAAGAAAACCCTACCTTTACTGTGTCATTACTGTGCTTGTCAACAGCTTCCCCACCTGCCTCACATCAGCGAGGGCTTGTTGAAGCGGAACCTGCGAAGAGGAGATATGAGAGACATGAGCCTGGGTCAGCTACAGGTCATCACCAATGACTTGCACTCACAGATACAGAGTAAGTGAGCGGAGGCCTGTTTGCACATTCCCACCCACACCCACACTAGTGGCGTGGGAAATACTGTAAGCTAGTGTTATCGACATCATCTTTGGTGTGTTCTCCTTGTGGTAACAGGAACAGGTACAAGTGAAGGTACTACCACACACTAGTGGCGCGTGGGTGTGGATGTGCACGTTTTGGCAATAGGGGCACATTAAACTAATACAATGACTTTATTGGCAACAGGATTTTAGATAGCGACTACCAAATAGGCAACTTTATAGATGCACCTTAAAATAAGCATGTTTGTGTTTTAGGTCTGAATGAGGAGCTGGTGCAGCTTTTGCTGTTGAGGGACGAGCTGCACGTAGAGCAGGATGCCATGTTGGTGGACATAGAGGACCTCACCAGGTAATAGTCTGTACATCATTATGTATTGCATTGTCTCTCTAACACTCTCATACTTTAATATAGGAACTATTTTGCGTTACTTCCTGAGTAACCATAGCACATACTGTCTGTCTTTCTTGATCTTAATATTATTGTCATTCCAATCTTTCTGTCTCCTGCTGCTCCCACCCCTGTCTCTCATTAGGCGTTCTAACATGTGGTTTTGTTGTGACAGGCATGCTCACACTCACCAAAGACACCTGGCAGAAAAAGCTGTCTCCAAATAAATCTGCTGTATGAGCACTGAAGCAGCCTCCATCAACTGTCACTGCTGGCTTACATCAAAAGAAATGTCTGCATTTTCCCCCCAAATGTAGCTTTTTTTACAAGGCAAGTTAGTTAAGAACACACACTTATTTTCATGAATTACATGGCAAAAGGTAAAGGCTGGGATGGGGTTGTACTAAAAATAAACAAGTGGTAATCACGACTGATATAAACAACTCTATAAGCTAAGTGTTATTGAAATATAATTGGAAATGTGCAAACATACTAGAGATAGAGCAGTAGACATTTTATATTGGTGAATATGCGACTACATGTTTTGTTAATAATTATCCCTCTCCATCCATTACATTTACTGACTAATCAAGATAAGGTTTACTGTATGTTACTTGTGGGTAAAAGGAAAACCTGCAAATTGCTATAAAGGAATCACACCTGGCTGACTAGACCATTCTACAGTATTGTAGAGGGAAATGCATAGAGCTATTTATCAATAGAACAAAACAATCTACACTATATGTTGCCATGCACATTAAGGAACACTTATCTCTGCAAAATGAGCAGCTTAGCTTCACAATGATGAGGACACACATGGATGTTACTGATCTGCTGTTGCACAAGCTCCACATGGTCTAATGTATTTAGAGCTTTACTGTATAGCATTTCAAACTGTTTCAGCCAAAGTTGTTTACAGTAGGGTGCACTCTAGTCCTATGCTTTATCTTTGTGAGATTAAATAGAGATATACATATTATAGATATAGAATGTTGATATTGTCGGAACACAAATCAATGGCATGCTAAATGTCAAGGTTACCTAAGTATTTATTATTTAAAATGTAAAAGAAATATAAATTATACAGAGGAAGACAAGCATACATGTACAATAAGGTATATGGATTAAGTCATATTTCTGAGCCAAACTAGTTTAATATTTAGTTTGTTATAAAAAACAAACTTAAGACAAACTTAACAACATTTTAATGAAAAATGTATTCTATCAATCAATAATTGAATGTCGTTTTCATGCTACATCACAGCTTTATTGGGAAAGTAATTTAGCACTGTCTATGTTCAAAATCATTTTCTATTTTCAGTATGCTCCTAAATTAATGTTTTGTGAACAAATGAACAATTATAAATAAATGTTTTATCTGTTCTACTGTGTTAATTGTTTATTTTATATTTACTCAATAGACTGCATGCACTGTATGAAAATATAATGTATAATATAAAGTTTATATAATAATATAGAAACATGACATCAGTGTTATTAACAAATGTGTAGGCTGTAAGCCTGCACAATACAGCACATGGTACGTACAGTACCATGTGCTGTAAACCACGGATATAGTAAAGGAAATTGCAGAGAAGTGTGACTCCTTTACATACAGTATTTATTCACCCTGGGTGTTCTAATAACACACATTTGTATAGCAATTATTAAGTGTGGCCAGAAAAACCCCATCATGGTTTTTAGGGACAAAAAAATGTGGTCACTCATTCAGAGTGTAACTATTAAATAGGTTATGACACACTTATCTAATGTATGTCATTTATCAGAATCGCGTCATTTTACGTACCATGTCCTTCAGATGTCCACAAATTACAAAGACTTGTATTAATAGGTGCAGTATCATTCCATGCAGATACATTCTGACTAAATGCACCACAATAAAACTGATAGATTAGGTTTATGGACAGTTTTATAGAGTTTATGGAGATTGTGAGTTAGATATTATCCAAAAACAAATATAAACCTTTTTTCAACCTGAATACTTCCTGAATACTTCTAACCTGAATAAGGTTGTTTTAACATAATTACTTTTGCAATATGTATTATTATGCAAATTGTGATCATTGAGTTGACTAAGACCCAATCTTATCATCTTTTCTGTTAATTCCAGTTTCACTAACAAGGTCAATGATGGCTTTTACAAATAGGAAATTACATAATGGTGACCTGATTGCTTTCAATTTTAAGTGTCAACATTGTTACAATGAGGGAACTTCCTGCATTGGAGTGGGTATAAAAGACTTAGGAAATCTGAAGCCTGTCAGTTATATTAAAAACGTTGAGACTTGATATCTAAGATGCCAGACAACAAGCTTTGTAAGTACCTGTGCAGTGGGGTTTTAATATTGTAGCTTCTTAACATACAAAACTAGACTGTATTGACATGCATTTTTATGTCTTCCCTGTCAGTGTTCACTCATACGTTTCTGCTGGTTGTGGCATTCATGTGTCCCATGTGGCAAGTCAACCACTCTGTACCCATAGCAGTGATGCCGAGCAGCCCAGTGACTGATGTCTGTGTCCTTCATGCAAGAAACCTTCTTGTAAATATCACAGAGTCTCTCGAAATGGTAAGCATGCACCAATGTAAATTAAGGAATTATTGGGCTTTCATTGATTTTCCTTCATATTATGTCGCTAAATATTTATGAATTTATTTCTCTTTTAATTTCACAGAACTTATTCACTGGAATTGACTGTATAAGACAAGGCACTGAGCTGAACACACATCAAAGTATGGAGACAGCATGCATGCCTAAGGTATTAGAAAAAACATTCTCTGTACACATTAACGCAACAGTATCAGGGGTCAGGACCTGAATTTGGAGTCTGTTGGATTTTATAATACTCACAAAAGTATATGGTTTCAGGGGCAAATAGCCCGCGACAAACATGGATCCAAAATCATATAGCAGTGGCGGGTTATATTTTTAAATAAATACTACTGTGCTTATTCCATAGAGTTCCATGTGCGCTAGTGTCACCAATGCAACATTTGATCAGGTATGTAGATTTGTGAAGGGTTTCAGTGTGTTGTCTAAATAAACTGAGACCAACATATACATCTATATGATTTTCTTAAATTATTTTCAAATGTGACTCATTTCTTTTGTTAACTGTTTTATCCCTATAGGTGTCATGTCTGACAAGTATTGGAGAAGATCTCCGTAACTATAGCAAACGCTTGACATCACTAGAAGACCCCGAGAAATTACTTCCTCCAACCATTCTCTCCAGCCTTAAAGAGCTCATGGAGGTAAGACAACCTAATATTTTGTACTCTTCACAAAGAAAATCACTAATGGTCTGAAATATTTATTCAACAGCATTAATGAACAATGTTGTAAAATAGATGTTGTGGTGCTATACCAGTACTCCATGCCAAGAGTATGAAATAACTTAAATAGGATTTACAAAGCATCTCATGTTGCATTTCCAATCAATAACCTTTTCTAATTAGTGGAATAATTCTCCCTTTCTTGCATATCTTTCTCGACTCAACAGAATTGCTTCCCATGGTCTTTGTCCAATGGATCCCCTTTCAATATGGTAAGAGGTTGTTTAAACTTTTACATGACAAGCTTTGTGTTCTACAGCTACATAGCTCAATTATTTTAGGCAAGTAGCAGTCACTAGCTAAAAGGCTCCATGTGTTCACCCCCACATTAATATTATAACTAAGTATTTACTAAGAGCTCTTTGGTGGAAATGTTTTTCTGGATTTTAATTAAGCTTTCAAAGATATGAATCAACATATTTGTGGTAAGAGGCCCTGGGTCAAAATATTAACAGAAATATTATCCTATGTATAAACCTTCCTCAGTGATCAACCACAGGGGTAGATCTTTGATGGCATTAGTTCTGACCAAGTTATTTTGAACAAAGTGTAAATCCAGAACTCAGTTAGTCAGCTGTCTATATGACACTAATGGGTCTGCTGTAGGTAGGGCATTCAAACAGTGACGGTTATAAGTTCATCACATTGATTATGAGCTCACTAAATAACGAGAAAACAATGCTCTTATCATTAATGGGGGGGAAAACAATGGAGCTGGAAATTAGTTGTCTTTTCATCACATTCATCCACCTGTCCAGGATATACACATTCATTTGTGTCTGTCCTGGAGGAGGAGTTGAACTGGGAAGCCCTTCACTCCAGATTAAGTATAATGTATGTATGTAGTAGGGCAGGTCTATAAAAGCCACACTGAAATAACTATTTAGTAAAAACTCCTGTGGGAGGTGTTTTAATTATAAACAAAAGTTTTGGAATATCTGTGGTAGATAGATAGGAATACAATTAAAAAATACCGTGAGAAGTATGTTAATTATAAATAAAAGACTAGTGGTAAGCCAGATTTTAATTGTGAACAGTTGCTGAGAAAAGTCAGGACTGATTTAATTGAAGAGATTATTTAGAATTGTTTAGGTTTTCCGGTGGATAAGTACCACCAGTTTTTGCTTCTCTGGCATTTTATCTTGATTTCTGTAGTTTCTTATTTTCATTTTTGTTTTAAAATCATTTGACCACTTCATCCTTTGTTTTGCAAATGTCTTCAATTGTAAAGCACGTTGAATTGCAAACTTTGTATGAAATGTGCTATATAAATAAGGTTTATTATTATTAGTATTATCATTAGTATAAAATACAACATAGGAGAAGGACCAAATTCTTGACAGGTCATATGGACTCTGTAGCGCTTCCCAGGGTGGTGAGCAAGCACAATCAGACTATTGGTTGGGCTTTATCTACCTGTAGACTCAGCCTCTTCAGTTCATCAGTACTACGAAACCAAAGCAACTTGTGCTGAAAGCAAGTAAAGGATGGTTCCTCAAGTATCTGCATATGTGCAGATACTAGACAGCAGTTTTGGTGGTCTGCCAATATGCTTGTTTCTATTCCAGGCATGTAACTTCCCATGCCATGTTGACATGACATGATATGACACACATCATTACTGACTATTCTATTCTAAACCAGGCCACAACAGAGTTCACCTACAGTATAGTGGAGCAATAAGAACATTATTCACATACTCAGTGGACATACCCAGTGGAAATACATTTTTAATATAATACTGGAAATAGGTTACTGTTACAGTATAATATAAACCTGAGGTGAAAAGTATTTTATTATATTAAATTTGTATTGTTTTATTTATTATTTTATTATTTTATTTCTGCAGGCCACTCCTCAGCGTCCAAGCACATATATGGAAAGACTGCATCTTTGCAAAGTGTTGAAGGGCTTCCAAGTTCGTACCATCACAATCAACAGGATCATTGGCTATATTAATTCTGCTGAACACAAAAAATGAAAAATCAATTTGTATTTCAAGCCCAATATGTATAATGTTTGGGTTTAATTCTATCACTAAAAACTTTAACTGTATTTATTTTAATATTTATCTGTCTGTATATTTATTTGTTTGCTTATTTATTAATTAATTATTTATTTACATCTTAACGGTGTATGGTATTGTAGACCAGGTTTATTTGGTATATATGTGTCGTATTTCATTTTCATATCCCATTTATTTTCCTATATTATTATACAATGTGTTGTTATTTTTTCATGATTTCATGATCTAAATAAAATATATGATTTACTTGCATAAATCACCTCTCTAATTCATTCATTTATTTATCTTTCTTACTCTCTCGTTTACGGTAATGTAATCTAATCCAATATTTATACAATGTATACAATGCATTTGTTTTTCCAAATGTTTGACGTATGTATGTGCACATGGTGCTCTCTGGTGGCGCAAACGGGAACAGACATCCTGAAGTCAAGGGTGCAGTGAATGCGCAAACTGTGTATTTGATATCAGGTAGGAGTTGGGTTGTGGATTGATTAGGAGCTCTACGTCCACGATCCTTTGGATAACGGTAGTATCACGGTGGCGTTCAGGGTGAACGTTAAATCAATGCACAGGAGGGGACTGAGCTCAACGCCAGGTTAAAATACAGGCCAAATATGTGCATTTGCCACGATATTTATGCAACACTTGCCATTCCCATTATGCAGCAAACATCTGTGAAAGTAGTTCAAGAATGTTGCAAACGTTTTCGAGTAAACGTCCTTAAATAAACCATTTAGAACATAGCAAACATGTAGGCCACTGAATGCATCCGTAGTCTAGACTTGTATAATCAACCAATCGTTTGGGCCCAGGTGTAGGCTAAATTGGTTTGCTCCAGCTTGGTGATTGCATCATTTGGCATAATTTAGACAATTGGGTGGCTTGGGAGGGTTTCTAATGGGCGTGGGTTTCACCTCTGTTGAAAGTTAATTTCGTGCGTTTGGTTATGGACTTTCAGCAACATTTCCGTTTTATAGTCCTGCTCGCAGTGTCCACACTGATAGAAACTCACCTTGATTCCAGCAAAAAAGTGTCTTACCTTTCTAGTAAACGTAACGTGCGTAATGCCCCTAGGGGAATAATTGGAAGGAAATACATGGGATCGAGTCCCACCCTGTCGCCTCCTGAGCCTCAACAAGCTGTAATTGTGAACTGCCATGGCGACGCGATGGTGGTAGTTGTACAATCCGATCTGTTTGACACAGGCGTTCTGGTGGATGGCAGATCTTTGCAACTGGGTTCCAGTTCTGGGAACATCAGTTCAGCATGCAGGGCTGTGCCC
Organism: Aphredoderus sayanus; assembly: GCA_027564795.1. Classification (NCBI taxonomy): domain Eukaryota; kingdom Metazoa; phylum Chordata; class Actinopteri; order Percopsiformes; family Aphredoderidae; genus Aphredoderus; species Aphredoderus sayanus. The sequence goes on along the minus strand of JAODUG010044886.1, from coordinate 199 downwards.
TCTGGAGAGGCAGAATTTACCATTCGAGTACTTTTGACGGATTGTGGAACTAAACTCTCTGTAAGATTTTGTTTTATGACGACAAGCTATTTGCTTTGGTTTCAAAATTCATTCAGGAACCAAGTTAACCCTCGTAATGTACTCGTAATATAGTATTTAGCCACACGGCGGCGCCATCTGATTGTGTATGATTTGTGTG
>JAODUG010044865.1:0-16484 GCA_027564795.1 Aphredoderus sayanus | reverse complement strand
AGGCAGTTCTGAAGGCGAAAGGGGGTCAAACACAGTATTAGTATGGTGTTCCTAATAATCCTTTAGGTGAGTGTATACTGCAGGCTCATGGTGCCGCATCTGCTGAAAGTAGTTCCTTTCAACTTCCTTGATTCATCCTTTGATATCATGGGGATTGGAAGAAAAATACAAATTCTGCTCAGATATTATGTATTCACTACATATTCTGACCAAAATACTACGTTAAATACTACTGCAAAATAAATACTAACATGGAAATACCCCCTGCATAAACAAATTGCATAATCATACCAGATTTCACATTTGTAGAGTTAAGTCAGGCTCCCTGGAGAAAACCAAACCCTCCCTAAACTAACATGGGAGGGCAGTTAACCAACTGAGCCTGCCCTTATAGAAGAACAAAGGCAGCTTCTACTTGAAGCATTACCCTGTATGGTCATTAGAATGCTTCCACTGTGGAGATCTGGCTAAAAGCTTCTACAGTATTTATGTACGTGTTCATGTATGCATGTGATGATAGCTGAAGAAAGGAGTGACTCCATAAAAGGGTGAGATAGTTGAGGTAGGAGGGAAGAAGAGATGATAGATTGATCAGGATAGAGAGAGTAAAGAGCAGGATAGATGACGTCCTGGATTAATTTAATGGGGGAGAAGAGAGGGAGAAGAGCGTGCCTTATATTTAAAAGTTGGGGTAAACTCTTCTAATACACTCCTCACAGTTCACTAGCTGTCAGTTCTGTGTGCGTGCTGAAAAATAATCAGTTTTTTTTTACATAACCCTGGTTCTGTAAATAGCAACGCAAATAAAGTAGTGCAGAGCACACCACACTATCCAACTTTGGCAATGTGTGTCCAATTTTGGGGGCAGAGCTTCTGAGGGTGCACCCTATTCAGTTTGTTGTAGAACATTTCTTTAATCTTAGTTTGTATTTTTGTCCTGTTGATCATGTTTTGTTGTACTGTGCATTTGATTTATAAAAAAAAAAGTGATCCTGTCATTAAGTTATATATATTTTATAGTTTCATAAAAAATATATAGATGAAGTATATTTGGGTAATAAAGAGTGTAAATGCTTGTTTTTAACATACATACATACATACATACATACATACACACACACGCACACACACACACACACACACATACTCTCCTTCAGTGCCCCTGCTCACCAATTTTTCAGTCAGTCTACTACCGGGTCCAGCAGCCAGTAGCTATTTTACTAATTTTAAACTGTTAGAGAATTTCTTGATTTACTTATTATGTATTACCAGAACATATTAGGACCAGAGGTTGACCATAGAACGTTGATCTAATTCCCTTTGTGTCTCAATACTGTAACCCCCACTGTCACGTGTTTTTCATTATCAGTATCCTGCTGTATCTTGATCGATTACCATTTGAAACCATGATTACCATTTTACTGTCATTGTAACTTGCCACCTCAGGATTAACACTTCAAAAGGTTCTCAGTAGCCACCCGTACGGTCTATGCTATAAAGACTGCTCAAATCCCTAATACCTCGGAAGCATAATACATTGCATGCTGTATGTTATTTTCTCCTTGGCCAAGATTCATTAAATATATTCAAGTAAGGCAACTGGACTCAGAGCTGAATTCCTTTCTCTAACATAAACTACTGTTTAAATCGTAAATCTTAACTGTAGATCGATTTAGCTGATTTGTGTAAGGCAATGCTGCATTTGGCCATATTTCGATAAGTTGTGAACGCATCGCAAACGTACAGTACCGTACCAGTAGCCTACCTATTATAGTATTATAGTATTACCGGTACAGTACAGTACTGGTAGTCATCATCATCATATGGTGTTCTGTCATTGTGATACACAGTAACCCTAGTACATTTCTCAGATTTGTGGCAGACAACCGCAAAAAGATGCCTATAGCCTTGCCCCTTGAAACAGAGTTAAGGGGCAAGGGGTAGGGGTAGAGTCAAGGGCTAGGAGTACAAAATAGAAATGGGATTGGGCCTTAATGACAGGCCAACTAGGCTAATGATTTACACCTATGTTACATCAAGGCAAGGATACACAATTCAACCAACCTGATAAAATGCGCCAAACAACAACAATACAACCTACTGGCTAATCAACGCCATGGCCAAATGTGTTTTGGTGTTAACTAATGTGTATGTGGGATTGTTATATGTGGGATTGTTATATGTGTTACATTTGCAGTGTGATCATGTATTTGGAATGATGTGAAATTAGCAGCTCGTTTCTGTTTTTGCATGTGTTGTGACTTTTGCATCGTGATTGTGTTGTTATATATGGTTGTATTGTCACAGTGCGTTTTCTAAATGCTGCGCATGCATTTTAATCTTGATGTAGACTTTTTTTTACATTTGCAAGTGTTTTCTTAAACTGTATCGCGATTGCACTGTTGGCCACATAACTTGTCCTCTCGGACAAATACATTTGTCATGCACTTAAAGTTAATTGTCAGGAAAATAAAATGGTGACGTTTCACTATCGTAAACGCCTGAACGCATTTGTTCCCTTTTGACTAAAGAAGGTAAGCTGAAATAGAGCAATTCTACTCAATTTCTTAAAATCACAATATGAAATTGAGATTTGAGCTACACTAAATGTATCACACTGTATTTCTCAGAAACAAGATGGCAATACATTACATCCCATGGTATGTCTATGTAGCTTAGGCTAGGTTGCGGGAGTAGTGTCTCTCAAATCAACTATTAAATATAACTAAGGGTTTTTTACAAGTTACCAGTCTAGTTGGTTATTTGCTACAAATAATCTAAAGTGAGAGTCTTATTTTAGAGAAAATGTTCTGCCTTCCATTCTATGCAGTAGGCTATGCATGCTCTATTATCTTCAAATGTAAGAAAATTAAAATAACATGCCCATGCCCTCTCCGGGAACCATCACCTTATTGTGGTGGAGAGGTTTGTGTGCCCCTATGAACCTGAGAGCTGTGTTGTCTAGAGCCTTATGCTCCTGGTAGGGTCTCCCAAGGCAAAGTGGTCTCAGGGGCGGGGCCAGACAAAAAATGGTTCACAAGACCACTCACGGAAAACAACTATAGAAGAAGAGTTACCCCGTCCGGAGGAACCACGAGACCCCTGTCTGGAGCTAGGCCAAGAGGGAGGGCTCGCCGCTGAGCACCTGGCACCGGGTTTGCCATGGAGCCCGGGCGAGAACAGCTTTAAGAAGCAACATGGCAACCTCCTCTTCATCCTGTGGGCCCACCACTCATGGGATGAACTGTTGGGGTTGGGTGCGCTGCTATATGGGCGGCAGTGAAGGTCAGGGACATCGACGGACCAGACCTGGGCTGCAGAGGCTGGCTCTGGGACGTGGAACGTCACCCCTCTGTGGGGGAAGGAGCCGGAACTTGTACAGGAGGTGGAGCACTACCAATTAGATCTGGTGGGACCTCTACACACAGTCTCGGTTCTGGAACCGTACTTGAGAGGGGATGGACTCTATTTGCTCAGGGTGTGAGATGCCAGGCAAGTGTGGGGATACTCACAAGCCCCCGGCTGAGCGCTGTTACATTGAAGTTTACTAAGGTGGACGAGAGTGTTGCATCCTTAAGCCTCCGGGTTGTGGGGAGGGAAAACTCTGACTGTTTGATTCTGTTACTGTTAAGCAACTGCACAGTGGCAAAGCCACGGGGATTGATGAGACCAGTCCGGAAATGCTGAAAGCTCTGGGTGTGGAAGGGATGTTTTGGATGACACGCCTCTTTAACATTGCGTGGAAGTCTGGGACAGTGCCTAAGGAGTTGTAGACCGGGGTGGTGGTTCCCCTGGTCAAAAAGGGGGAAAGTGTGTGCCAATTATACACACAAAAACATTTGGGTTCTTCAGCGGTTCTTTGGCGGTTCTATGGGGCAGTTTAGGTGCTATATAGCACCACTGTACAATTTACTTTTTAACTCTCCTGTTGTGCTCGAGTTTCTTGTTTTGACAGCCGATGTTTCCACCTAATTGTGTCTGATTGTGTAGTTCTCTTTAGTGTCAGTGCTGTGTGTATTTCTTTCTTTCTTTCTTTTTGTATTTGTTTTATATTTTTGGTGCCTTTTAACCCTCCTGTTGTCCTCGGGTTTCAAATGCACTACCTTGTTCTGCCAGCAGTGCACATGCTTTCGGTCAGTTTTACCCGGAGGACAACAGGAGGGTTAAGCCCAGTATGGTTCTTCAGTGGTTCTAGCACTAGTGCCATACAAAGAATGGCTGATTAAGCCCTTTTAGATACAGTACAGCAACACGTTGGGCAGATGTTCTCAACCTTCCTTTCTGGCTATGTCTAAAAAATGTTTGCTTAATATTAAAATACGCCGCATTTCTATTAATTCCGATCATACATTAAAGCCTAATAAATATATAATAAATAATAACTTATTTTTAAATAATTAATTATTTTAAAATCAAATAGTCCTGAGTTAAATGAACAAAATAAAAAACAGAATCGCTCAACAAAGTCTGTAGCTCAGTTGGCTTCTAGGTTTCTGTTTTTTGTAAGCTACTTCTCGTGATAAAATCCCACATAAGGCGATTATTAGTTTTTCAAAACGTGTTTTCTCTTATTCAATCTAATAACGTAGAGGGGGCTGTGATCGTTAATGTAGTTACACTTCAATACTATGGTAGCCTATATGCTTGTAGCACTAAGTAGAAACCAGGCAGTTTCCCCTAACTATCAAACCCTGAGCGCACCTGTCTGTGTCCGAGCGCGAGTGAGAAAACTGCGCCACTGGATTCATCACCCCGGAGACCCAAAAAGGAACAAGCTGTGAGCGGTCCTCAAAAATCAGAAAAAACAGATACTTTGTTTTGAGATAAGTGTCTCTTATCGTTAAATGCACCAGAAATAGCATATTAACTTAACTTGCATGTCAGGGTCCCCCCTGACATGCATTCCTGGGGGGAATTTCCATTGATATTTGCAAACGTTGTACCGTGTTTTTTTTTTTACAATAACGCGTTAGCATCAAGCTGATGTATGTTAGCTGGCAGCTAACATACAGGTAACGGTACGTTAACGTACAGTAGTTACTATTACTGTACTGTACTGTATAACAGTAGTACAGTAACAGTAACTACTGTACACAACAGCTACTGTACGTTATACAGTAACTTACAGTAGTAGGTTAACTAACGTAGGTAACAGTACTGTTACTGTACTGGTACCGATACTGTTAGCCGAAGTAACAGTACCGGTACCGTTACAGTAAGTAGCAGACAAAAAGAAACATCTAAAGTACCGTAACCCATAAAGTACGTGATAGACGGTTAATAAACAATGTTAACAGTACAGAATTAGTTGGTCTTCTGTGTATATCTGATTCACTAAATAGCATTTTAGCGATACCTTTTACGGTTCACCTCTTACTGTAAAGTAGATACTGTACTGTATTCCACAGTCCAGTAACGTACTGGGTACTGTACGTTAACGTATTGCTTTACTGTACAGTACATTATAGTATCGGTACAGTAGCGTACGTTAAAACAGAGCATCGAACCAATGGAGTCTGGTATAGTACCGTACTGTACATTAACTACTGTTACAGTAGCGAGTTTAGGTGAAAAAATGCTGTTGTCCACATACAAAATAATTTTTTTTCTACAGTACAGTACTGTACAGAATGTCTTTTTGACAGGCATAAAGAAAGTTACAGTACAGTACTTTACATAGTGTAAGGCCCTTTTAGAGAAGAGAAAATGCAACTGGGAAATAATTGTATACTGTACATTACTGTACAGTAATGCATTTAATATAGAATTATACAATATAGAAAATATAAAATTATACAGTATACTGTACAGTACTTTTTAGATTTGTTTTCCATGTATTTTCATGTTTTACTTGGTGCAAAAAGGACCTTTTTAGTCCTAATATTTTGTACGGCACAAACTATATTAGCATTTCAAACTGCTTATGGTATTAAATTTTTTGCCACTAGTTAACTGCTAAAGGTTGTCTGACTGCTATTTTTTATAATGGTAATTTGCTACCTTTTGGCTAATCATTCTGACTTTTTTTCTTTGCCTTCATCTTAACATAAGCTCCTTTGGGACCTGAGAAACCAAGTAAATAAAGATGTAGACCAACAAGTTCTAAAGCAGCTCTCTGCAATGGCACCTAAAAGTTTCAAGAAGTCCTCTGAAGGAGAGGTATAGATGCGTCATTGATGACTGTGGATGGCAGTCTGAAAAAAGGTACAGTAATGGATAAAAAAAAGAATATATACTGTTTAATGATGTTATTTTGTATTAAAGTCTACAGTTGGAAGCAGCGATTATGCTCCTGCCTGAACTATTCAAGGAAGACCCAGGGTTTCTATTCAAAGTTGAGGTGAGCCAAAAACAGTTGACTAGCATGTGAAGCACAACCTAATCAAAGCACTACTTGCACATTTTGCTATGCAATCATTTCAAATTTAAGCATGTCTTTTGTTTGTTGGTCACACACCAACCGTACCCTAGATAGGGGATGGACTTTATTCTACTCTGGAGTTGCCAAGGGTGTAAGGCGCCGGGTGGGTGTTGGGATACTCACAAGCCCCCGGCTGAGCACTGTTACGTTAGAGTTTACCCCGGTGGATGAGAGTATCGCCTCCTTACGCCTCCGGTTTGTGGGGGGGAGAACCCTGACTGTTGTCTGTGCATATGCACCGAACAGCAGTTCAGAGTATTCAACCTTCTTGGAGACCCCTGAATGGAGTCCTGTATGGGGCTCCAGTAGGGGACTCCATAGTTCTGCTGGGAGACAACGCGCACGTGGGCAATGATGGAGATACCTGGAGAGGAGTAATTGAGAAGAACGGCCTTTGTTATTATACTTCTGTGCTAGTCATGGACCGTCTATAACAAATAGCATGTTCAAACATAAGGATGCTCATAAGTGTACGTGGTACCAGAGCATCCTAGGCCGAAGGTCGATGATCGATTTTGTAATCGTATCATCTGATCTGAGGCCGCATGTTCTGGACACTTGGGTGAAGAGAGGGACGGAGCTGTCAACTGATTGTTGGGTCAAGGGGTGGTGGAAGACTCTGGACAGTCCTGGTAAGCCCAAGCGGGTGATGCGGGTGAATTGGGACCATCTGGAGGAGGCCCCTGTCCGCGAGATCTTCAACGCACACCTCCGGCTGAGCTTTTCTGGCACCCCTGTGGAGGTTGGGGACATAGAACTTGAGTGGACAATGTTCAAAGCCTCCATTGCTGATGCTGCAGCAGAGAGCTGTGGCCTCAAGGTCTTAGGTGCCTGTACAAACAGGCCTGAAGGGTTGCAGCCTCGGCCGTAAAAGAGGCAAAGCAGCGGGTGTGGGAGAAGTTCTGAGAAGACATGGAAAAGGACTTTCAGTCAGCACCAAGGTGTTTCTGGAAAACCATCCGCCACCCCAGGAAGGGGAAACGGGAAACCATCCAAACTGTGCACAGTAAGGATGGGACGCTGTTCACCTCAACTGAGGCGGTAATATCGCGGTGGAAAGAACCATTTACAATATAGCACCATTTACAAAGGTGCTATATAGCGCATTTAAAGATCGGTGCTATATATTACCAAAAGAGGTTCCCCTATGATTATGAGCCAAAGAACCACTTTAAGTGCTATTTGGCACCATTTATTTTTACTGTGTAGGGGTATAACACTTCTCAGCCTTCCTGGTCTACTCCAAGGTGCTGGAAAGGAGGGTTCGGCCAATAGTCAAACCTCGGATTGAAGAGGAACAATGCGGTTTTCATCCTAGTCGTGGAACAACAGACCAGCTCTTTACTCTCGCAATGATCCTGGAGGGGGCTTGGGAGTATGCCCATCCAGTCTACATGTGCTTTGTGGATCTGAAGAAGGCGTTCCAGGTGGGGGTTGGTCTCTGCCAGGGCTATGCAACGTCACCAATTCTGTTTGTATCGAGGCGTAGTTGTGGTGGGGAGGGGTTGCAGTTCAGTGGCCTGGGGATCTCTTTGCTGCTTTTTGCAGATGATGTGGTCCTGATGGCATTATCAGTCTGTGACCTGCAGCACTCACTGGATCGGTTAGCATCCAAGTGTGAAGCGGCTGGGATGAGGATTAGCACCTCTAAATCTGAGGCCATGGTTCTTAGCACTCCTGCTGAGAACCAGGAACGAGTCCTTACCCAAAGTGAAGGAGTTCAAGTACCTCGGGGTCTTGTTCGCGAGTGAGGGGACATTGGCATGGTAAGGATGCCCCCTGAGTTCCTCCTTAAGGAGTTGTTCCAGCCATGTCCAACTGGGAGGATGCCTCGAGGAAGACCCAGGACTAGGTGGAGAGATGATATCTCCACGCTGGCTTGGGATCGCCTCGGGATCCCCCAGTCAGAGCTGGTTAATGTGGCTTGGAAAAAGGAAGTTTGGGGTCCCCTGCTGGAGCTGCTACCCCCGCGACCCGACTCTGGATAAGAGGTTGAGGATGGATGGATGGATGGAAGTGACTCAGGTCTCTATACCATAACACAAAATAGGCCATAGCTGGTAAATCCTTTCAGTATTGATTTTTCAAATCAAGCAATTTGTCCGGTTGAACAAGTAACATTCTCGTCATATTTTACAATTCTGGTACACTGGTACAAGCCTTAATGCCAAGCCTTAAGCCTACAGTATGACTGGAATTTGTAGTGGCGCCATGGTGCTGCTATTGTAACTCAAGATTTTTGCTAGCTAAAAGTTATTCAAAGTTAACTCCATAGACAAGCTCTACAAATAAGATTATAATATATTCACGTTCTCTCATCTGTCCCTGCAGGGCTTAAACTTTGGTTATCTTCTGTTTGTTTTTGTCACGGTCTCAGCCGAGTTATCCATGACTCGTTAGATTCAGCCAAAGCGCTGAATTACGTGTATATTTCAGGATTTGGCTAGTGTAAACAGATTACTTTTTTTAAATTTTATATATTTACTAGTGCGGTGCAACGATTAAAATGTTTTATCTCAATTGATCGCGAAAGATTTAAAAGTAGATCTTGAAGCGAAAATGGTTTGTTTGTAATCTGTATGTGTATTCAGAGCCAGTAAGCAATGGCCTTTTAAATTATTATTAAAACTGCGTTAATGTGTGATCAAATAACAACAAGGCTTTAACTTGCCCAGCACTAATATTTGCACATGCATAATAATGTGATTTTGATTTACGGAATCCCAATTATAAGATTATATTTGCTTATGTTTACAGATAGAGAAGTGCCGCCTTCATGGTAAGTTCAAGGACAGAAATGTGAAAGTCCGATGAAGGCCTCAGTTTTTGCTTAAGGCGTCAGTTAGGACTGTATGATTAATCGAAATAAAATCCCGATCTCGATACAGACCTATATGCGATCTCATTTATAAATGACAACGATTCTGCCGTAATTTTATTCAGAATATGAGCGCCGTCAAATCTGTTATTACAACACGTGATGTAGCGCAGCATAACTGAAAGGAAAATAAACTCACCGGCAAATGGCAGGTGAGGAGAACATTTTTAATAACACGACAAAATGAACCAAGAAGAAAACCCCGCTGATGGTAATGAAAATGAAAGAAATCTAACCAATCCTGTGCTTGTACCGAAAAAAGGTTCTGTGGTGTGTCGGTGTCCAAGTTTTTTGGATTAAAAGATGATAATGAAAGTCAAAATCACATACATTGCATTAAGTGTTTTTCCATCGTAGCAGCACAGCATGGTAACACCACAAATGTATATAATAATGTTAAATGTCACCACACGCTGAAATATGATGAAGCTGTAATGGGCAAGGCTAGAAAACCTTAGCAGAAAATCTCTGCCGTCAGACATCAATTACGGGACCCTTACACAGTGCATTACCGTACCCGTCAAGCTCCCATAGGCACAAGGAAATTACAGATGCAATCACGTTTCACCTGGCTAAAGATATGGCTCTTATCAACACCGTGCAAAATGAGGGATGGTAATAATAATGTTTATCTATATAAATATTTGTATTAATAAAATAGTGGATAACATAGTGGAAAATCCCCCACTCCAATTCTAGAGAATGCAATGAAAGATCCGCGAATTGACTGCGCTGTAGGTCAATGCAAATAGCTTGTGGGCTGCTTCAGTTACAGTTGGGGGCAGAAGAGGGAGCTTGCAGAGGCCCAAAATTAGCTAAAGATACCTGAGCATAAGCTTAAAACAGAGTGTCCAACAATATGTGGATCGAGGCAAGCTATGGTCCAGAGGGTACTTGAACAGTATCCTGCTATTTCACATGTTATCTCCTCTGACAAGAAGGCTAGACAACTGATTCACACATGGCAGGACATAGAAATCCTAGAAATATTAAACAATACTCTCAACCCACTGACAGACTTTACTGATGCCCTATCAGGAGAGCAATATGTGGCATCTCCTCTGTGAAGCTGGTTCTCCACCTCTTTGAAACATCAGTTGTGGCAATACAGGATGATTACTCTGATCTCACACAGGAGCTGCTCAACATTGCCACAACCCTAGATCCCAGATTCAAAATGGACTATGTTAGTGAGGACAACATAAACACTGTAATAGCCAGACTGACAGATGAAATGATAACTTCAATTATGGTAATTATGTTTCTATATATGTCTACATTGTTTATGTTCACATATTTACAAATTTTTTAAAATGGTTGGAAAAATGACAGTGTACTTCATAGATATTACATTATGTGTAATATTAAGACAGGCTCTGTTAATGAGGTTCTCTCTTTAAAAAGCAAAATCTTCCTTCAACTACCCCCCTGGGTCCAGCCATGAAGAAGAGCCGAAAGACCTTAGGCAGCTTCTTTAAAGCAGCAAAAGGCAAGGCACCATCCTCACAGCTGTCGCCTCTGAACAGTAGTTCAGAGGGGACATCTGCTCGCAAGCAACATTGACAGTGAAGAGGACCCCTTAGTCTGGTGGACTGAACACAAAGGTCAATATCCAAGACTCTCTGTACTGGCGAGGAAATACCTCTGCATTCCTGCTACAAGTTCCCCTTCAGAAACGGTGTTTAGTACAGGGGAAGACATTGTAACATGTCTCCAGTCCTCACTGAAGCCTCAAAATATTGACTGACTTGTGTTCTTGGCAAAGAACCTTTAAGCAGCTGGCTGCCTAAAAAAGCTGTTCTAGTTTTGAATAAAATGTATGTTTTATTTATTGTATCTATGTATTTTTTTTTTTTTTTTTCATACTGTAGACACACTTATTTGTGTACCTTTTTATTTTTATAGATATTTGGTTGTATACACCCCAATCCAATATATTGGGGATATTTCTGCTTTTTAAAACCCTTTCGCATCTCTTCAACTCTAACTTGTTAACTGGAAGTCCTGGCCCATATGTCCTTACCTTGCTTCCTCAAAGCTGCCTTGGCATGCCCTACAGCCTCCCAGGGGCTGGGGATGTCCAGGAAGACTGCGTCGGCGACGCTCATCACGCCAAACCCATCCTTACATACATCCTGGTTCCTCACGGTGACCAGGTGAGCCACGCCGTGTTCCCTGAACTCCTCTGCAGCCTTCTCTGCACGCTGCTGGTGGAACTCCACGGTGTGAAGGTGCCCTGTGGGCGCAATGGTCCGCAGTATGGCATGGGACAGAGAGCCACTGCCTGTACCTGGAATACACACGCCAACCTGGAAGTTGAATGGGCATCTGCAGCCCACATCCTGACTTTTGCATATTGTACATTTAATCTCTGCATTTAATACATCACAAATTGTATTGATGTGTTTGAAAGGTGACTTGTTATTTTGTAATGACTTTGGATCTATGGTTATATTATTTATACTTTTGATTTGGGCTTTATTAATTAAGTTCTTGATGTTGACACCAATCAATTGCTGGCTCTGGGGCAGTTGGGATACAAGTTGCTATCAATAAAGATATCAACTTGTGGAAGTTGATATCAACTTATATCATACGGTATGATATAAGTTGATAAGTTGAAATATGTCTACAAATCACAAATGTACATTATTATTGCCATTGTAACATCTTGTGGAGTCTGGCAGAGCCAGACTATACTTATACAGTCTGGGACACAGTGCTGACTAACTGCATCAAGACCCGCCTACTTGAAAAGAGATATTTTGATTGACATGCATGACAGCCAACTACAGTAACTAAGACATTTGTTGGGAAATTTAACAAGACAATGGCAGGTCTTGAAAATCTGTTAAATTAAGTAAGCTACAGTTACTGCTTAAAATTAATGGAAAAACTCAAATGAGTAAATAAAGCACTGCAGTAGCGTCACACCAGAATTACAGATTCTGGTGACTTGTGAGTGACAATGCCAACAGCCAATAAAAATCGACTTCCTCACTTACAGAAAATGCTGTCAAATTTAAAAGGGTATATGAATCAGATGTTCAGCATATGGATGGAAGAGGCTGAGACTACATCTTGTGCGAAAAGTTCATGATTGCAGGCAGTGCATTCATTAGTGGGTCTTTAATGGCTCTGAAGCAGAATCATCTGGCAAACAAAAAGCTCACTGATGTACAATTTGAGAGTGTAAAACATGCAATAATGTGTTTACCAAATATCAGTCATGTGACAGAGAGTTGGTGTGTCCCATCCACCTCCCAACCCCTGCCACTGAGTCACTGCTCCTTTTGTTTCCATGATGACAATGCTAGCAATGTCTACTGTATCCTCCCAAAACTGACATACTAAAAAGGAAATGCAAACACCCCTGCATTACAGGGCTGATACTAGGGTTTGAATCAGGGGGACAGGGTCTGAATCTAGGCTTGAATCAGTTGTGTTTTTTGGCGATGGGTGGTACTGCACCCGAAAGTATTGGATCAAAAATATTCCCCCCTTTCAAAAAATCTGTTTGAGATCACAAACTCCAGTGTCACAGCTTGTGACATACTCTTCAGGTTAAAGCCTACTGTGCATACTGCATTAGAGCCACTTTAACGATGGTGTAACCCTTATCCTTGATTCACATGCCTTGCTGAGCTTATGAGCAAAGCCTTTGTAAGTACGAGCCACCATTTTGTTCCCTGTGTCTATTATCAGTTGATGGTCTGAAACTGGGAGCCACTGTGTCACTGGTATGGGAGAATGAGAAGATGACTGATTATGGCTATGTTTTGAGAGCAGTGGAACAACTTTGGGTGATGGAGGAACATGCCGCAGAATGACTGCAAGTTTTATTTAATAGTCATTAAATAAATAAAAACTAACAGTTGAGAATGAAAATGGAACCACATTCAGGAAGATTTTCTACAAGGCAGAAACTTCTACAAGGCAGCATGACTCATATCATATTTGGTATTCTAGACGGGCAGCAGGTCAGTGGGCAGCTATTGTACCGTGGGGGGAGGAGATTCTACGTAATGAGGATGGCGTAGGGGTGAGGCCACAGACACTAAGTCAAGCTAACAGGCGTGATCTCTTGTGAGGGTTAAACGGGTTTGCAACCCTGGAACAGATTAATGATTCTTAACCAGGAGACTCTGTCCTGGCTAGACAATAAGTCTTGAGTTGACGGGCAGCAATGGACAGTTGTACTGGGCAGATCTGCCATGTCCACCAGTACATGAGGAAAGGTCAAAATGATAATTTGGATATCATGAGTTTTAAATGTAAAGGGTCAGTCAAGGTGACTCCTTTAGGTTTACTTTCCCCAGTACAGTGTTTGAGTATGGAGAACAGCCAACATCATTATCGCTGTTTACCCAGCCAGCCTGCCTCGTCAACATGCGCACACCATCACTGCTATGACACTGTTAGGAGGCATATATGTTCTACATTACAATGATATACGATATCAAACACTATGCAGAAAACCAATGTCATTAGTTTTTACATGCTTAATAAGTGCTTAATCTACTTAACCTGTTTTTGTTAATTTGCTGATTTTTGCTATGCTGTTGTGCAACAACACAACTACTAGCTTAGTAGTTCAACACTATGAAGCACTGCAGCATCCCAGCCTGCCAAGCGCTGGAAACGTTGCTGTTGCCATAAATCACACTATATGACACACAGATACAGCCTGACAACAGAGTCAACTCATATCGACAATAAATTAATAAACTTCCATTTTCCTACTGTCAACTAGTGAACTGGTGTAACCAAGTACTGACTCATCCCACACCTAGTTAAATAGTTGGTGTGTATCTATTTGTTAGAGAGTTTGGTATAAGAGTTGAGAGAGCTGGTTTAGGGTTGAGCTATTTCAGGTTGTCAGTGGGATAGTTTGAGGCTACAACCACACTTTAGCCCATGTTTAAGGTTGCCTTGACACAAGACATGTTTGTGAAGCAACCACAATATATTTATTTAACCATTGTGATGTCCTCAGGGTCAAAATGACCCAAATAACTAGCTCTTTGTGGCAGATAGAAGGCGCGAAACCTAATTCTACAGCTTACACACACATATGATGTGCACTGCTGGCACAACAAGGTGTGAGTTTGAAACCAGAGGACAACAGGAGGGTTAAAAGGCACACAAAAAGCAATAAATAAATAAATAAATAAATAAATAAATACACACAGCAATGCTAATTGAAAATCACACAAATCATACACAATCAGATGGCGCCACCATGTGGCCAAATACGAGATTTTTGAGTACATCACCAGGGTTAAGTAGGCAAAAATCCAACCTAATTTATAATTGTAGCCTGTGTGATAAGGCCTATGAAGGGCAATTTCTGGAGACATTTTCTATGATGGTAAATATTCATAGATGCTGCACTATATTAGAACAACATTTATTTTATTTTATTTATTTTATTTATTTTGTCATATATGTATAGTGCAAAATACACAAGTTGGGGCTGCCTGACTCCACCAGCCTACAAAAAAAACTAAAGAGAATAAACTTTATCTTTGGAATACGGTAGCCTACGTGTAATTCACATAAGCAGCTCAGATGCACGAGCAGCAGGCTGAGAGCATGATGAAATCTCACTTTATAATATTTCTGCAATTGTAATACAATTGTAATACAGCTGTATCATCTGCAGTCTGCTGAAAAACATGTTTGTTAATTCTAGCTAACTATTTCCACAGCATAGCCTAGCAACAAGTTATTTAGGCTAATCATTGCTACTTCGATAAACTCGACACAGGGAAACAGATTGCATTTGGGTGTAATCACACTTGGCCCAGTTGCCTTGAACCGTGCCCGAGCACAACTGTTCCCCCTCCCCACGCCCCCGCTGGCCTGCACTCACACTGCATTTAAACATCAGAGCCAGAGCATGTAGATATTTGTGAATTTTCCCCAAATTAAAACTGTTCCCTTTGCCGCCATGCTGTTTGTAATGCAACAACTGACGTTGGTGACCTATCAGTTCCGTGCTCGGGCACGTTTGTGATCACACTGATGCGTTCCACGCCTAAGTCCAATCGAACCATGCCCTGGCCCGCCTCTTTCAAGTTGGCCCAGTTAAGCGTTCCGTGCCTGGGCATGGTACAGAGCGATCACACTAGTCAAACAAACCGGACTTTGGGGTCAATTGTGCTCGGGAGCAGATAAGTGGGCCATAAGTGTGACCCTTAAATAACAAGAGGTTGTGAATTATTGCTGCTACAACAATCTCCCTTTGATATACATTTGTTTCATTAGCTACATTTCATTAGTGTTCAACTCATAAAATTATGAGCCTGTAAAAATAGGAGGTTAGTAGCCTAGTGTCTTGGGCTACTACTCCAAGTAGAGCCACACCCAGCAACAACTCATTGTCCCTGGTCCTATGCTGCTGGTTCGTGTGCACGACTGGTGACATTGAACATCAATAGAGAACATTGCTAATGTTTAAACTGTAGATTCGATCTAATTTATAATTATCTAGTTAAAGGGGTCATTCCATGATATATACTTCTTGTTCAGGGCTCAACGTTTCTTTTTAAATTGGCCCCCAGGTGGAAACCTGACACACCAGAAGGTTGTTACATGCACAGAACATAGTTCTATGCACACAATTATCTGGGGAGCCGTCCATTGAAAGTGTTTTAAAAGGGAAGTTTTTATTGTCCCTTCCTCCAAAACATCAGCGTTTCAACAAAATCAAAGACCTTTTAGACTTTTATTAAATGCATCCTGGATTGTTTAGTGTAGAAGCAGAAATAAACCACAAATTAAGAATTATGTAGCCTACTGTATAGTGCCTGGAATGTATTTTGTTTTACTAAAGATGAGCTGTAATTTAGGAATACTAGTCTCTTTCTCACAATAACAATAATAAATTGAAATTTGAGTCTGCAAGACTGTATTGATTCTGTATTGTAATACTGCATCGGCTGTGTGTTGAAAAGCAAATTGGCTTGTTAATTCAAGCTTAGCGTACAGCCATAGTTTAGCATTGTAACAAGCTATTGTAGTTGATCATTGTCAGCTAAACAAACACGGAAACAATGGTACATTTAAAACATTATTTTTAGGGACAACAAATGTAGTCTTACATGGTTAACCCTCGTAATGTACTCCGGGTCAGAATGACCCAAATCACTAGCTTTTGTGGCAGATAGAAGGCGCTAAACC
>JAODUG010044854.1:15000-16485 GCA_027564795.1 Aphredoderus sayanus | reverse complement strand
GAGAGAGAGAGAGAGAGAGAGAGAGAGAGAGAGAGAGAGAGAGAGAGAGAGAGAGAGAGAATTCACTATATAACAGGTACACTGTAAAACTGTATATTCAGCTTTTTAAGGCTTGGTTACTTTGTTGCATGTATTCAGCTGAAACATTTTAGATTTATTATTAACTCTATACAGTAGGACTTCTTTTCAACAAATGTGACATTTTGTTGAAATGTGACCAGAGTTGAACTGCCAATCACAACGTACTTACTAACCATGGGTAACCGTGGGAGGCTGGGAAAGACAAGCTGGCAGTGGGATGTGTTTGGTAATTAAAGAGAGCACCCTTGGTTGCATGTTCCCAGCCTTTTTGTGTGTGAGTGTGAGTAGGTGCGTGTGCGTGTGCGCGTGTGTGTGTGTGTGTGTGTCTGCAATGTTTTCCTGCACACCAAAGAAGAAACTCATTAACAGCAGCTTGAAAATGAGGTGAAGGCTTCTGTCACAGCTGCTGTCAGTGTGCATGCACACACATACACACCCAGACACTTGCGCACACTGGCATGATATCTGGCCCTCCATCTGTGCGTTTATGAGATGAGGTGTTTTACACTGTGTGTGGGTGTGATTGTTTAAATATGTTATTGTCAGCCTTAACATGGAGTGTGTTTGGTTTCGGTGTGTGTTTGTACAGTGCTGGGCATATCTACATGTAACAACCGCCCCCACCCCACCCCACCTGTGTGTTTGTAAAGCTAGATTGCTTGCAACAACACTGAATGACATGGACATTTATGTTTGTGATGCTAAAATTGTCTAGTATGTGTGTGTACACTACTGCACACAGATGTAGCCAGAGCTTATAAATGCAACATTTCACCAATGTCTTTAACATTTTTTTACCTGTTAACCCAACTGACAAATGTATAGAATAGAATAAAATGTACAAATGTTTATTTGGTAGTGTCTTTGGCCATTTATGACATATGTTGTATGGTAGTGTGGTCAGGGAGTGCAGCTGATCTCTAGAGAATGTTCTGGCTTTCTTTTCTGAAGGTCATATCCTAGGATACAATGGTGTGTGTGTGTGTGTGTGTGTGTGTGTGTGTGTGTGTGTTGCTCTGGCATTGCACTCTGAGGCCTATGCTAAAGCTACAGAGACCCAAAGGTATAGCCTTGAGGCGCCCACACTCGTGGGTGGGCTAGCAGCTATACACACACACACACACACACACACAGACACATACACACACACACGCACGCAAAGGCGGCACATACTGGCCTGATATTAGAGAGGGAGAAACACACCAGGAAAACCCCCTGTTTGCTATTCTAGCCAATAAACAGCAAATAAATCCCTCGATGCCTCAGCGGTGAGCTGCTAGGAAGAGTAGTTGTTTGAACTGGGGTTTTGGAGTGCAGGGAGAGGGAACCCCCTGACAACCACTGATCCTTCACTGGAAGGGATAGAATGGCGGTTCTTGTGACAGGTGGGACATCTGATGTGTT
>JAODUG010044854.1:0-12500 GCA_027564795.1 Aphredoderus sayanus | reverse complement strand
TACTGTTTGCCGCTCAATTCGGCTTCACCGCCACAAACCAGAGGAGGTTTGGGAACCAGATTAAAGTCATTCAATGGGTCTTCTCGCTCCCCCATCTCTTAGTATTGTATGTCATGGGATGGTCTGGTACAGGAGGGACATGCTCTCTTCATGTTTCACACTAAAACATTTTTGCTGTGTGTCTTTACAATGGAAACTCCGGACCAAAGAAGTGTACCTGACATCAAATATCTACCTCACATGTTGGTAAGGGTCCACAAAGATGGCGGAGCTTCACCCTGACAGTTTTCATATGCGCGTCTTCCTTAGGATTTCTGGAAAATGTGGTAACAGCTGCCTCTTCCATTAACATCACTTGAACGTGCTTTGAGAAGTGCGGGTGGTAAACCCCTAACACTTAGAAACCTAATGAGGCAAGTAATTTGGATGAGTGTAAGGGTCTGAAACGTTTAATGTACGCATAGGCCCCATGAGCATTGTTTAACACTGCAACATTATGCACCATGTGACCTTTTGTTGGACCGGTAGTAGTTTGGCGGCTCGGCATGCATTATTCCACTATACCACAAAATAGTTGATTTGTGACTCGTAAGGATCCACAGCACTCATGAGGATCCATGCATTCTGCCATTTTGAATTTCAGTCTCCTTGTTTCCTCACGTGACGTGATTTGATTTGACGGCAGCCAAAGGCCAGTCTGGCCACAATGTAAACAAGAGACGGGCTGAGAAGTGTCCATGCTGTTTTAGCTTTCAACCCCAACTAGGAGGTCTGTTTGGCGTCCGGCATAGGCGCCAATCAGGTTCCCTCATCAAGAGAAGCCGCAAGACCTATTTGAAATGTCTTGTTGAACAGCCTATCTCACGAAAGCACCACATGATTAGAGGGAGGTTAGAATTGCTCTCTTTATGGGAGGGGGTGAAGTGGGATAAAGGGGGGGATGCTTTTCCCACTAGCACAGGATCCAGTGCTGGAACTGAAACAGGTTTTACTTTTGACATTGAAGTAAAAAATGACCGTGGACAGCATAATATTGTTTGCACTGCGTTTTGGTGACTCCAGTAAATATGTGTACGTATGAGGGAATGGATGGGGAATGGTACAATTACATCATTTAGCAGATGCTTTTATCCAAAGCGACTTACATTGAGTACAATTACTATTACAATCAGGTACAGTAGGGGTTACATGTCTTTTCTCAAGGATGCTAACAGGTTCAGTAGACTGGGCCTTTTAGGGATTGATGCTGCTACCTTTCGAGCAGCCCGATCCTAAAATGTGTGTGCACACGGCCTCTTTCGGGGGGCGTTGGTTATTCACAAGGCCATACCTCTGTCAATCATTGGTCACATGCATCTATTACACCTATGGTACTGCAGTCTGCTATACTATAGTAAACTGGGGCTGGCTCATCCCTTTGGCCAGTGGTAGACTGGGTGCTCCTTCAGGCAGGTGGCATAAAAATAGAGCCTAATTACAGCCCTGCAGTGGATGTATTTATGGGGGGAAAAGACTGCAGGATAATTAAGGGCTTGGACACCAGGAGCAGTGTACACAGCATCTGTAATCTGTAATCTGTGTGAGCAAGCATACAACCATTTGCATTTAGTTGTCTTGCATGCATTATATGCATTATTTGCACATTTGTCATTTTTGTTTCCGTTTACTATATGATTAGAGGCAAAACACTACTTCTTTTCAGATTTTATGCATATGGTACTACAGTACATATGGAAATACCCTGCCATAGAAATGGTACACTGTAAAAAATGTACCTGTATAATAATAGTAAACTACTGGCACCAGGGTTGCCAGTAAGTTAGTGTAAATTTAACATTAACCCTGCTGTTGCCATGGGGTCAAAATTACCCGCAAAAGGCAGCCTTGTGGTCTTCTTCTCTAATAGAATATAGAATATCAGGACAACAGGAGGGTTAACCTTGGATCCTGAAAAGCATCTCTCATCAGCCTTCATCTCAGGTTTAGGGTTAGGAAACAGGGTTAGACCTGTCTTTTGCGGGTCATTATTGCAGGTTGTCTTTGGGTCAACATAGTTAGGTTAAAGATTAATAATTCATTTATTATTTAGTATTAACCCTCATGTTGTCCTAGGGTTGGGCCTTTTGCAGGTCATTTTGCCCCCAGGGCAACAGGAAAGTTAATATGCCTATGTAATCAACCGATATACCACTTGAGTTCACACAACCTATATCCAGTTCCTGAGTTAAAGATAAAATGAGGAGGCTTGTCTCAAAAGCCACACTGAGTAAAGCAAATGTGACCAAATATTGGTATGTTGTACTCAGGTCAGATTGTTTGTTCTTTACTGCCCTGGTTATTCTGGGTCCAACCTAAGGCTGCCATTGCATCCCTATACTGGCCTCTTGTTTTCAGTATGTCTCTGCCATCTCTAGTGTTCTAGGCCTCCACCCTGTCTTATGTAGACCCAGAATGGTGAACAACACACATGTAGATCTGATATAAACCGGATGAGGTGATTCGTGGGTGTGGCATGTGCCCTATTGGGCATTTTCATCCTCTGGCCTGTTTTATTGTATGTCGCTGTGTGCAAAAGTGTATGTGTTTATATTTGTGTGTCTCACTTTCTGTGTGTGTGTGTGTATTTGAGTATGTGTATACCATGTGTGTGCTTCAAATTACAGTGCTGAAAATACCCCTCATAGTTTTGGGCCGGTGCTGGCTGTGTAGCTGTCGATCTGTGGTCGCTGGCATAAGAGGGAGACAGGAAAAAAGGAATCGTTTTCTCAATTCGGGAACCAGATTTCTTTTTTCCAGCTCCGGCTTCTGCTGTTTTGGGTGAAATTAGAGAGGGCCCCCGGCTGGAATGGGTTTTGGACCTGAGTGGAGCGCGCCAGGCAAGGCCAAGAAAAAGCATGGTGGTTTCACTGCTTTAGGTGGCAGAGACCAGCCACTCATACCATCTTTTATATCCTCCCATAAAACAGACAGACAGCACTCCCTGGTGTGTGTGTGTGTGTGTGTGTGTGTGTGTGTATCTGCGTGTGTGCGTGTGCGTGCGTGCGCAAGTGTGTGTGTGTGTATGCGTGCGTGTCAATGCTCAAATTTCCTATTTGATACTGAACAATGTATATTTATTCATCTGTACATCTGTGCTCATGTGTTTGGTGTGTGTGTTCGCTCACATATTTCTCATTAAAGGCTCAATAACTCACCAGTGGGCACTGTGCTGTGTGTGTGTGTGTGTGTGGGAGTGTGTGTGTGTATGTGTGCGTGAGTGTGTGTGTGTATGTGTGTGTAGACTCTGGCAGGCAGTACAATGAGACTCTGTGACTTGTGCTTGTATTATGATTTGTAGACCCAGAGGGGAAGCCATGAAGGAACAGATGAGGTGAAACGGAAGAGCTTAATTTTTGCCTGTATGAGCCTCTGTATTACTTTGACTCCTGGTGCTTCACTATCTCATGTGTTTAGAAATGTTTAGGTGCACTGCATTTTCTCCTGTCTAACTGATCCTAATAGAAGTGCTGGAAGGTATAATGGAAAGCTTGTTAATTCAGAAACTAAGTCAGATTAGGACACAAACCAAAACAAATCTGTATTGACAGTTGCCTTATTGACTGATATGTTGCCCTAGACTGCCTGACATTAGGCATTTAATTTGACATACAGGAATTGTCACTGAAAAATGCAATAAATATTGTATTAAGGCTGCCATTCCATCATAATTAGTACAAAATATGTCTATCATAAGCTGTAGAGATTCTATTTCCATTCACAGCCTAAAAAATGCCAGATATCCAGTTTTGCTACCAATTTGCACAAACTCTCCACTAGCGGTGCCAGAAATGAGATTTTGATACTTCCTTCAGAAAATATAATGTGTTTAGAGTTCAGAGAATTTCTAATACTAACATCATGTGGCTGAGGAATCAACATTGTGAGATGTGAAATATTACAACCATAAAGAACTAAAGGTCATTCCAAGAATATGTCTGAGCCTTGTAAATAGGCCAAACTCCAATGTCCAAATGTACGAGCTGGATAATTTCACCTAAAAAGAATCAAACTAACCGGCTTTCTGCATTATAAATGCTATTCTTTAATACATGTTAATGGGCCTTCCACTGGACCAAGGCCATTGGTGTAATTGTTGGATAATAGTGCAGTGTTTCATAGCAACATCATCCACTGTTTTTGAGATGTTCAGCCATGACTGAAAACACAGGGTTTTTAATTTGAACCCAAACCCATTTTCTCTTACCTAATGTAAACACGTCATAGTGAAAACATTCCATCTGTGTGTACTCCCTAGTAGTGTATTCTAATAACTGGCACTCTCAACACCCTCCTCAAAGACTTTGTGATCGCTTCATGAGTTGTGTTATTTAACATTGATCGTGCAAGATAACTGCATAATAACAGATAACAACAGTCATATCATGTGTTGTAGCTCAGTAACTGGGTAAATAGAAAACATTTTCCCAACAGTGCTGTTGTGGTACTCTCACTGATATCAGGTTGTAAGAAAAGTGAACTTTAAATAATAGTGGAGAAAAGCTCTGTGGACCACCAATTTGTCTTAAGTATTGCCACAATGTCAAGGTGCTAAATATTAATTTGATCCCTGTATAACCAACATAATCCCTCTGGATTTTGACCCTTGTGTGGGTGAACTCTGACCTTTGGGCAGTCTCTCCTCATACAAGATTTAAAGTGGCATTTTGAAAGCCATTCATATTTATCTGATAAACTGCCACAGATGAGATCATAACTTAAAACTGTAGTCTATTCTTGGCCCCTTCTTTCACCTGTCTCTTTATATCCCTTCTTAGTCTGCCTCTGTTTTGGTCTCGCCATGCCCTCTCTCACACTACTACAGTGTGGTATGTCTTTCTAAAGTGCCCCTCACACCCAGGATACTGCCCTGTGCCTGTTTCTCCATTGAACCCCTCGCAGGTTTCAGTGCCTGCTAATAACAAGTGGCTAACTCGGTCCAGATGTTGCTTGGACCTGGTGTCTTTCTTCCCCTCTCCCCAGCCCTCAATCCCCCAGCTCCCTGTGTTACTGACCGCCCCTCTGCCAATGTTAGTTATGGTTTGAGAGGAATCTGGCTACGAAGTAAGGAATCTTTCACAGGGTTGGGTATTTCTGCTCTCCTGCATGATGTCTCAATAGAAAGCAGTCATACCTGAAAATGTCCTTTAGCTGTAAGTGATTTGTATGTTTTTGTAGGAAATGTGAATAACTGTATATTTTTGCTAGAAGAATGCAGGTGGTTCAGTCCTAGAAGAGTACTGGTCTATTCTGTAGGGTGAGGTGAAAGAGTCAAGGAGGGACTGAAAGAAGGGGATTTTGTGGGTGGAATTGAGCGAGTGTGAAGGTTCAAACAGATTTAACTAATATACAGGATTTCTGTCTTTGCGGAGGGTTAGGGCTGACATCTTTTGAAGAGAGGGGTAAGGGTTTGTGCCAGCTGGCAGCAACAACAGGTTTCACTCACATATGAGTGTTGTTGTGAACAGAGGCCTCATTAGAGATTGGCTGCCCAGGGATGTTTAGTTTCCAACCAATTAAACCCCTACACAAACATGTGCGGGACACCTGGAGCCAAAATGGCTGATAATTAACAAATTCTACTTCTGCATCCTGAGTATGGATGCATCATTGTAAGAATTGTTTCTCTAAAATAATGACAAATAAATACATTTCATTGAGAGATGATGATTACTACTAGGTACTTGACCTTATTTCACATGGAAATAATTTGTTTAAGTCCCTGTCATGAATTTCAAACACTAGAAAGAAACATAAAACACCCTTAGATGATTTGGTAAGAATGATGAATTGTATCAACAATGACATCATCCTATCTCATGTCAGCATCTCACAACTCCTCAGTGATTTGACCTTGTTTTTCATCGTTAATCTCATTTATAGTTTACAGAAAATACAACATGGAGTTAATTACACACTACCCTAGTTGTCTTATGTTTTCATATTAAAATTGTAACTGTTTTGCTGTCTTTGCCTCACCCTTGGCTGAATGCTGCAGGTCCTGGAGGTATTTTGAGAAGAGGCAGATCCCAGTTTCTCTCCATCAGTCTTTCCACAGTCAGACCAGCAGGGTGAGGCGTGACTGTTGTTGCCGTTTCTCCCCTGTGTTGTGTAGCTAATGAGCCGTTAGCGTGGAGGTTTATTTCTCAAGCATGTGGTTTTGAGGGCATGCAAGTAGCTGGTGGCAGCAGGCCTGCTCTGTTTTTCTTATGAACTGATGTTTATGCCCAATGTATGCGTGTCAGTCATTGAATGTCTTTTTAACACACACACACACACACACACGTACACGCACACACAATATGTATACATACACAGATCTCTCCTTAGAGTCTATAATCTGACTTCAGTCACGTCATAGTAAACACAACTTCCTTGCATCAAGCAGAATACCAATCAGGGACTTGACTTGTCAGAAGAGATGTATACACACGGGCCCCACAGTGGAAGTCAGAGGTATGCCTCAGGACACACCTGTGACCGAGCTCAGAGCTTGTATGGAAGTGTTACATTGGTCTGTGGCTAGGCTAGGTTTGACCAAACATCAGTGCTATAGCAATTAGCCTGGCTAGCACAGCTCAGCCTCTGCACTCCTTATGCTAGGCCAGACAGTTTGTTGTTGGTTCTCCTCTTGTGTGTGTGTGCATGTGTTCCACTGTGTTTGTGCATACTGTACGTGCGTGTGTTTGTCCAGTGATGATCCAGGCTCAGCACACAAACTCTGTTGTTCTAGCATTTATGTATCTCATTTAATGTGGTGATGTTGGTCAATGGTGTCCCCACATGTACTGCACAAGATGTACATGTGCAGGCCGGCAGAACATAAAGTTCTAGATAAGTTGTTGAAGTGGAAGTTATGAATATTGCCAGTGTAGTGTCTGTCAGGGGCTTTTTTCAGATAAATTAACCCTATCCTAGTGCAGCTTCTGGCCATTTAGCTAAAGCAGAAATAGGGCACAGGTGTGCATACCTGCATTGGTGATGAATGTTTTGTTTCACGGGGACATGAAAGAAGAAATAAGCATTATTTGACTAACTCTGGGAAACAAACAGAGCATAATGGTCCCTGAAATCTGGCCCACACATGTCTTACAATTGCCAAATCCCTTCGTGAGTAAAGCCAAATTAGCTCATCTCCCGCTAATTGAGCTCCCGAAAACAAAAAGGTCTTGGGACAATTTGTGGTTTCACTCAGTTTCTTATGTTTCTTATGGAGTGAAGTTGTTGAGTGTTGGGCTAAAGTTAGCTTTGGAGTGTCTCTCGTAGCTGACAACTTTCTGTTGAGTTCTGTGAGCAGGATGCTGGAGATTGATTTCTTTGCTAGCACAGTGGAAATGAGGTGATTAATCAAGCTGTCAGTCAGCACCCCACACTATGTTGCTGAGGGCTTTCCTTGGGTCAATACTGAGCATGGGGAAATTACATCTAATAGTAAATGTATAATAAGAAAAAAGTATACAGTCCTCAGTACTGGTGGTATGATTGCAGG
Source organism: Aphredoderus sayanus (assembly GCA_027564795.1). Lineage (NCBI taxonomy): Eukaryota > Metazoa > Chordata > Actinopteri > Percopsiformes > Aphredoderidae > Aphredoderus > Aphredoderus sayanus. Next base: position 4,975 of record JAODUG010044854.1, on the reverse strand, counting down.
CATTCATTGCAGTCTTTGTAACTGATATGGTTAACTATTTTAACATCTCTAGCCTATAGGTTAAAAACCTGCGCTCATTGTAAGGACATCAGGTTTGTTTGCTGATTTTGACTGAACTCCAGGATACACTGCAATGTACACACACTGAAATGACTGTCTAGTTAGGAACCAGTTGCAGAGAGGGATTAAGACAGAGGCTGTAGTAGAAAACAATGCTTTTACTATATCTTAGAGTCCGGGTACAGGCAGAGGTTAAAAAACCAAGTAAACCATCAAACATGCAAAGGCACAGGAGGGGAAGACAGAGGCAATAGTCCAACAGGCAGGCAATAATCCAAAAGACGACAATGCAGACAGTCAAAGGAATCGCAAGGGGCTAAGATAAAGGAAAACACGAGACAAAAAGCTAACTGTTAATACTAGTATATTTCAAAGGTACACCTGGCTGGAGGTAAAACTCTGCAGAGACAAACAGCAAATACGAGGTATGCATACACACTGGGAAACACAGGTGAAAACAATGTTGAACAGGTAATGACATAGTTACTAATAGGTGTGGTCGCAAAATTACAGCCCTGAATTCCTGCCTAGGATCTGGAGACTGCTGGGAATGGTGGCACACATGGCATTTACACACCTTGCATGAGTGCGCCTGCAAAGAGAAGCCCACTCCTCAGAATACACAATCCATATGGCGTGACGTTGAGGATGTGAGGCTCTTGTGAAGTGGTTTTCTCATTCATGGCACGATAAGCCATGCGTCATATGCCTGTGCTCTGAGTACCCCCCGCCGCTTTATCCTCCAGAGAAACGTCTCTTTGTTCGCACTCAGCAGGTCTGGAGTGCAGATCCTCATGAGCCGCACGTTAGAGATCTCCAGCTGTCATCTGCGGCGGTGCTCCTTGCTCCTTCATTAGCGTCGCATCCTGCCCCATGGGGCTCTGGGTGCGTTCAAAAGACCAAGCCAGCAAAGTCATCACAAATATTTACTGTTTGAAAGTTAACCATAGTGACAGTCAAAACCTCTTCAGATCACTGAAGGGGACTCATTGTTCTTCCCTCTGGCTATGTGCTTAAAAATACATGGTTTCTGCCATGGTCCTGGCTCCATGTCGATAATAAGCTCTGTTGTCTGTTTCTGCCATACAGATCGACCTCTGTGGCCTGAGCTAATCTTCTCCGAGTCAGTGCTTTACCAGTAGGCACACTACACTGGTGCCAGTCCACCCACAATCCTGCATGACAGGGTCCAATCTGTTGTCCTTTGGCCCCAGAAAGGGTTGACCGCAACCCTGGCTGGTTTGGATTGGTTGGATGGATTCTCATTTGTGGCCACATGGGCTAATTAGCACCGTGGCTCAATAATCACAGCCTTTCTACCACTTCAGTGTTTTATTTCACTTAGCACGGCAGTTAAACCTATTTTGTAGGCTTGGACCAAATATCACTAAATGTTTGCAGCAAACAAAACATAGTCTTAGAAAAATAATGAAGGCCTGATAGTGAATTTTGGGAAAGAGTTGTGGGATGGGCAGAATGTGAGATTGTCTAATATTATTCTTACATCCTGCTAGATAACAAAATGTCCAATGGGACAGTTCGCATAATTCACCCCTCACCAGTGAAGTTTATCTGCTATGGGTTCTGGATGCTTTGAGAGTGTACACTACTATTTAAACGTTTTGAGTCACTTGTCCTTGTCCTAGCTGGAAATGTATAATATTTAATGGAATATAGGAGTATAGAGGCTCATTCTCAGCAAACACCACTCCTGTGTTTCCATTGTTTACATTCACCTTGAAGGGCTGTTGTCATCTGATGCAAGTCCCTGAAACATTCTCAATACCGTTAACAAACACTGGAAAAGTGACCTGAACAGTGACTATGGAGATGAGGGATCATCAAATACAGGTGAAAGTCCTATTTTGTTATAAAGGTCTTAATTTATGTAAGTCAATTCATACCTCATTCATTTGATTAAAAGAAATGGAACATTTACAGTACACTTATTTACATACTTTGTCTGTGTAGGTTTTGCCTTTGTTTGAGATAAATAAAACAAATCAGTAGAAGACATGGTAATACAGTGCCAGTCCGTGAGTTCCAGACAAGAGTACCTGTGTTTAGCACCTTCCATTTTATCTACCCAAACATTTATTCGCTCATGGAAAACCACATGGCCTACACTCAGCAGCCTTGAACTCATAGTTACTCTGCCTCTTTTTTATTTGGAGCTCTCTTTTTCTCATCCCTTTATTCTCACCTTCTTCACTTTTCTCTCACCTGTCATCTCACTTGACCCCGCTATCGCTACACCTTTGTTTACTCTATATCTGTCTGCGGCCGAAACTGTAGAAGAAGAGTAATTTGCCTTTCCCTTTGATAGCAGATGGTGCAATATTTGTGGTGGACGGTCAAGCAGCGATCCGTCTCTCACACTGTCCCCGTGACGAATGAAAACTCAGCCCGCTGTCAGTAAGGCACTACAGATGCTGGCAGTTCTGAGGACTTCCTATAAATGGCTCACTTAAACCTGTAGTTAATACGCTATATACAGTTGGCACAGATGGTTTTTGTGGGTAGAATTTTATAAATTGTAATAATCTTGTGTGCTGAAATTGAGAAAATACCCCCCTCTTTGTTTGTTCAGTGTGTATCCCAACTCTACTGTAAGTTCCCATCAAGGCTGTGGGAAGACTGGTGGGAATAAGAAAACAAAATCCCAAAAACGTGTGCAGAGAACTGATTTCTGGATATCCCATTCATGACGGATACTATATTTAACCAGGAATCAGCCTGGCCCTATTGCTATTCCCTCTCAAGGGGCCTCGGGTTTTGCCTGGGGTCTGTATCACAGACCTGGCCCATATCTTCACTCGTTCCTCTGGCTAACATCAAATTTTTACAAAATATGTCATTAGCTGACACACAGGAAGCCAAAAGAGGATTTACAAATAGGAAAAGCAAATATAACTTCTTGCACTGGAAGAGTGTATATGAATCTCTCCTACCGTATATAAGCAGGAACGGCGTGTGTGTGACCCCCTGATTCCCCTACGGTCAATATTCAACCCTTGCTATTGCAGCTGCACCTATTTTTTACTTGCCGTTGTCATTCCTCTAGACTACCCTTCCTGACCAGCGCTTGACCCCGCCCATTAATTTTCATCTTCCAGAAGGCAGAGAGGGAGTGTAGGGGGACGTGGGGGGAAATTGGAGAAAGGTTTGTGGCTTCTGGAGTTTTGGAGAAACAAGGAAAAGTAAGATGGTTCCACTTAACGGTGAAGAAGTGGCAGGCAGCCGGTGGAGGAAATGGAGGAATAAAATGGCTGATTTCATTTTCATCTCCTACCCCTCAGAGTTGTCTGTCCCCTTCTATTTTATTTCTAGAAGGATCTCCGCTTCCGCCAAGCCAGAGTTACATTCACCAAAGGTGACTCCTGCCTCAGAGTAACTACCTAAATGGGCCGTGAACAGCAGAACAGAAACAAGACCATGCCAGTAATTGCTGAAACCTCTAATTAGCCATAGATGAAAAGCCAGAGAAATATGGTGATGAAAAGTAGGCAGCAACCTTAATTGATTAGAGGAGGGGAAGTAAAAGAGGATAGGCTCATTAAAAGCAGGTAGTGAGAGGGCTAGCTGAAAATTAAGAACAGGTTGAAGTGGATGAGCAACTGCAAATGGTATATGGTCTCGCCTACAGTGTGTCACAGTAGGGACAGACAGTTAGGATTGTCTTTCATCGCAGACCTGAGTCATGGCCAAGCACTTTTCAGAAGATTATTCTGGGGACCAGGGAAAAAAAACTTTTCCTTTTATTTTCTCGGAGTAGATTTACATGATTGACACTTTGGTTACAGAGAAGTCATTACAGTGGACGGAAAATATGCAGTCCCGTTATAACAGTACCTCGATCAAGGCGGAAAAATGAATGCAGGTTAAACCATTTCTGCAGAGCAGGTATGGTTAAGTGTGGAGAAGTAGAGGGAAAGGGAGCGAAAGTTTGCAATCGTTCCCATATGTGCATACAGACACCTGATATTCGTCCCGGTGGGTGAATCAACATTCTCTGTGAGTGACACAGATGTGCTCTCCGTCTGTTGAAGCTCAGAAGAGAGAGAGAGAGACAGAAAAGCAATGATCATCTTTTGTTTATACTGGGAGCGCACATTAAATAGACTCATAATTCCATAATCTTCCAGAGTGCTGACTGGTGCTTTTCTTTGTCTGCTTCTCCGTAGCCGGAGTCTGTGAAGTGTCTAGTCTCAGCGCGAGTGCCGGCTGTTTTTATTTCAGTCTGATTAGCTCCATCAAGGCCTAGTTGTGCTTTCATCCTTGTCTTTTTTATTCATTGGTTTTAAGCATTAGCACTGTAGTTTACGTTTGGCTTAGTCAGTCTCTTATCCTGTTTTGAAACCATATTCGCATGGCTTTATGCTGACACCTGCGTGTATCGCCACCCTTCCCCCCCAAACATGATGTCAGTTCCTCTGTTGTGTCTGCACCATTCACAAGCTGTGACCCCAGTATTTAGGCAGGTGAGACTGAATCCCTGTCCTCCCCCGTACCCTCAAACCAACCTCATACTGTAAGTCATGCACCATTGCTTGTTTTCTCTGTTTTGCTTTCCCACTTTTTTCCTCCTGTTCTGACACCATGAGCTTAACACTTTAGCTTCACTTTTATCTCTCTCTCTCTCTCTCTCTCTCTCTCTCTCTCTCTCTCTCCCTCTCTCATGCTGGATTAGAGGCATGCCGGCAAGGTCCAGCCCCGGGGGCCCTATGTTGGATTGGGTCTAAAATAAATTATGATTGACAGTATCTCCGCTGCGTAGCGGAGATACTGTTTGGCAACTCTCTCTCTCTCTCTCTCTCTCTCTCTCTCTCTCTCTCTCTCTATCTCTCTCTCTGACTCTCTCTATCTCTCTCTCTCTCACACACACACACACACACACACTATCTCTCCCTCTCTT